>NIUQ01003306.1:0-18073 GCA_002796945.1 Plectus sambesii
TTTAAATACAGTAAATTATTATTACACCCCACTGTGTTGATTTGATAGCGCACAATTTTTCAACACAGTGGGGTGTAAAAATAATTTACTGTATTTAGACGGTTGGTGGGGTGTAAGTTCCGGGCACCATGCTTTTTTCGTTCATTCTCGTATAACTGTGCATACTTTAAATTTTCATTTAGATTGTTACGACAGGTGGTAAATCTCCAGGCAGCCATAATGTTCTAACAGCGATGGCTAATGTAGCGAACATCATGAATCAGCTTGCTTTATCGAACAATAGGAAGCGTGTAAAAATCAGTGATAGAATTGCGCGCACTAATGGAGCGAGTTCAAATGAGCCACCGGAACAACATTCCAACGACAAAATTGTGGAGAAGACTGGTAGGAAGAGAACTGGTAGTCAGGTGGCGACGGACGCAAGGAATCAAGCGTCGGAAAATGAGAAAGAATGCTATTTTAAGCATCAGCGCCTCAATCCTGACGGTTTGGAAACGAAAGAACGACCAGCGCAATCAAAAGTGACAAGCGGATGCACCGGCGTGTTACGAAGGTATTGTGATGCCTCAACCTTTCAAGTTCGTTAAATTTTTATTTCAGTTTTGATGAGCTTGCTAACTCCAAACCAGTACTAAACTTGTTTGGAGCGGAGAACAATGCCGATTTGGCTTTGGTAAGGGGGGCTGCTGAGTTTGGGAATGATTTTGAAGATGAAGCAGTGAAAAAAAGGATGAAGAACATTTTTATTTGCAAAAAGCATAGAGATGAATTGGTTTTCCACTGGAAAAGACATGTTAATCCACGTCATATTTTTCATACACATAGTGGACAAGGCTCCAAACCAGCATGTACTATACCAAATGAACTGCTAGATAAACATGGATCGAACAATGAAAAAACGCTCGCGAAACCTGGTAGAGTTTTGAATAAAAACGATGTGGAAGCGTTCCTGAAACAAACTGGGGCGCATCTTCATATTGGCATTCGTAAGGCAATTTTCTTGATGAGCACGTTGAGACTTAAATAATTGGCACTAGTAATTTTCAGCTATGTGTCAAGCTCATGCGGTACATATTGAACGCTGGCAAAGAGCAAACGCTGTGGTATGTGCTTTTTATATATACTAGGTAGGAAAACTCATTCATTCAAAATTTCAGGTTGAAGATGGCATGCAAGCTATTCCAGATGTAGACTGTGCAGGAGCTGCAAGCGTTGAGGAACCGAGATCCGTTTACTCTGAGTACGATTCAATACGATCTGCCTACTGCGCACCACAAGCCTCTGGTTCATCTGGCCAAAGCACAGACTCTGAGCCTCCAACTAAACGCCCCAGAACGGATGATGCAGAAACTGATCCAGCTATCACAGAAGGAATGAAATCAACGCTGCAAGCATTTCTGAAAGAAATAGGAGTGAAACGGCTGTTTTCAAAAACTACATCAATCGATCAACTGGAACTTGACACATTGCGAAAGAAAGGTGACAGCTGTCGAAGAATGAGGCGAACAGTGTACAAAATTGTTGCACCCGGATATGAAGATATTCTGGAAGAGATGGATTGTAAACAGAATAGCAATGGAGTTTGGACAGCGCGGAGCTCCCAAAAATTAAAAAATGTAATGGAGGCAATTGCGGAAAGATATGCAGAATCAGCAGAGTGGCCTGACCGAAGAGCTGTGTTAGCTATAGTCGCTCCCATTCTATCATTTGCAGAACTGGAAAAGTTTATCCCAGGACTAACTCCTAACAGGTAAAACTTTAAAGCCGTGACATTATGATTGTGTGAAAACCTTTTGTGGATTACAGATATAATATGGCAAGGAACCATGCACGAGGAATGTCAAAACCTAATCGGCAGGATGGAGAAGGCGTACGAAATCGATTTTCACCTAGAAGAGTGCAGGAATTTGTTGATTTCATTACGAGGTATTTGAAAAGTATTTCAAAAGATTATGTAATATTTTTTTTAAAAATTTCAGTGAGGCCGTTATGATAGGACTACCATATGGTTCTATCACAGCAAAAATTTCAGCAGGCGATAAAATGAAAATCGCAAGTACATTACGTCAACAACGAAATGAGCATATTACGCAAATGTATGAACGGTACTTGGAAGGCGTATATGGTCGAGGTCATGACAAGGGCATCAGTCGCAGCGCAATGTGGCAGATATTAGACACTTGCTCTGCACATCGAAAAAAGGCAATCGCTGGATTAGATGAATACATAGCCAATGGTCGTGACGTAAGTTAGTTTCAGTGACCTGTTTCAAAGCATGTTTGATACTCAAATTTTAGGGATTTGATTATATTTATCAAATGCTGCAAACAATGCTCGATCGTAATCTTGAAGATCGCGATTTTGTTGAAATGGCTACGACACGCCTGAAAGAGTCTCACCAGTATTTAGAAACTGACTTCAAACTCCATTTGAAGGAAGTGTCGAGAGTTGCTGATTACTGCATACGACATGCTCTCAGCGATCGAAAAAATGCTGCATTTGCAGCACAGTGTCAGGGTGGAGGATTGAACGACTCCCATCCACATGATCTGGTTTGCGATCGTTGCGAGCAGTTGAAGAGTGTACTTGGAGAGATACGCAAACATGTATCTGAGTACTCATTGCCAGAAAACGAAAAGGAACGATTCAAGGCGAAATATTTGGCCGCTGAAAGAGCAATAATGGAGATGCGTCGTCATCAACTTTGATCTGTTCTCAGCAGCACTTCGCGAAAAAATATCGTTGAGAAGCTTGGAACTGAGGGCAATGCGGATGCTTTACTCACTCTTGACTGGGCAATGAAATGGCTTCCTACAAAAGGTCTCATTCGTTATCATGCTATGAAATTTTAACTAAACATTTTTTAGCGCGTGAAACGCAGAAAGATTTCTTCGGCAAGAAAGGAATTTCGTGGCACATTACGCATGTTCTCCGTCGTAATCCAGATGATCATCGTAATTCAGATGACAATTTTGAGCAACGCACATTAGTGCAAATTACTGAACAAGATGATCAAGTAAATAATTTGATCAATACTTATCGCTAAATCAAATGAATGTCTGATTTTAGGACAGTGATACTGTCTTGGCGATTTTAAGACATGTGCTCCAAGACTTGAAAAAATTCGGAGTTAAGAGCGTTATTATTCGATCAGACAATGCAGGTGCCATCCAAGTAACAAAGGGGACGAAGAAGTTGATTAATTTGCTTTTCAGGTTGCTATCATAGCAGCAAAATTTTGGCAACAATGAAGAAGATTGCAAAGGAGACAGAAGTTCGCATAATGCGATATACTTTTTCAGAAGCACAGGTGATCAACTTTATTATTGATTCCTCATATTGTGCATTCATTATTTTTGTTTCAGGATGGCAAGTCATCTTGTGATCGCATGGCTTCAGTTATCAAACGACACCTTCATGCCTATATCGATCAAGGAAATGATGTAACCCAGGGGCTCGACTTCATTAAAGCTATGGAGTCAGCAACCAAAATAAATGGGATGAGATTCTTTGTTTTCAAACTTCAGCGCACAGGAAATGACTATCTACGTGGAAAGCCATCAATTCCAGACATTTCTCTTTTCAATGATGCCACTTTTAATGGTCGTGGGATTCAAGTGAAAAAATACAGTGGAATTGGTAATGGCCAAGAAATTGAAGAGCAGTACTGGAAAGGAAAAGAGAGCCATGCCAAATTGCAACTTTTGGCAGAAGACTCGCATCTGTATCAGACGGAACCTTTTCAATGGAGTCCCTTGCAATGCACTCGTCACATTGTACCTAGGCGGGTCTCGAATGATCAACTGAATGATGAAGAACAAAATTGTGAAGAGGAGACAAATGAAAGACAACAAACATGTACTGAGAATGGCTCTACTTCTACTTCTGAAATAATTGATGATGATGAAGACACCCTGGAGAATGAAGAGAAACACGACTATTATGATTGCCCTGAGCCTAACTGCGTGGAGCGATTTGCCACACTAGGCTACTGACAACGTCATATCATTATTGGGAAGCATAAATTTGCAATTGAACGCAAAACTATGCGTGATTTTGCCTTACACAGCTTCCAAGTTAATATTGCTGGAAATAATGAAAACCGGATACGTCTGCAGGAACCTGTTGAAGAAATCGTCAACGATCTAGAGCTAATTAAAGATCCAGCATATGAGGCCCTGCAGCAGGGCTGGGCGCTGAAGCGACCACCAAAAAGAAATCCGTTTTCTGATAAGCAGAGGGAATACAAATGCCGCGTTCAATCGTGGGACAAGAAAAAAAAGTGAAAAAGTGGATTCCAGGCAATTAGCAAAACAAATGGAAGAAGAACTTGTGGCAGGGACATCAACGTTTCGATTTCGTCCCAACGAACTCATGAGCGCTTCACAAATTTCTGGCCATTTCACTCGCAAACTCGAGCGGAAACGTAAACTACAACCAGAATGCTCAGATGACCCTGAAGCTGCCATATGCTTCGATATAGATGATCAAGATGCAACTTCTGAAGATGATGAGTATGAGAATACCGAAGACCCTATGTTTTATAGCGTTGAAGATGAGATGACGGAATTAGTAGCTGCGGCCAATATCATAGAAGACACAGGAGACAATTCTGATGAGCCTTCTCTCATACCTACAGCACCACCCACAACCGTCGGGCTGCTTAATCTCCGCCACAGAACAAGAAAACCGTTCTAGCATATATTAACATGTTTTCGCGTTCATATTTTTAATCTATGTTTTCATTCTGTCCAGCAGCTGTGCTAGTTGGCGCGATTTCTGTTCACCATGCACACAAATAATAGCTTACGACCATCTTTGTTGATACGCGCTATGCCCAACACGGTTAACACGAGATGCACCACGTTTGGGCTCAATTTGCGTCCTCTGTATGCGCGAGTTTGCCCATTTTCATGATGCCGTTGGATAGCCCTGCATTAGGGCTACAACCCCAGGCTACATCAATTTTGAGAATTGTGAACAAGTTTTGACCGAAAAATTCAAAAAACTAAAAAGTTTTAAAATTCAACTTTTCTCTCTTGAATAACTTTTCAGGTTCTACACTAATTTTTAATCTGAGCACATATTCAGATTCATCTCATCATTCCCAATCGATTGATATATAAAAATAATTATTTCGACAAGTTCTGCGTTTTCAGCAAGCAAATTTAAATTTCCCGCCTTATCTCGAAGCGAAAACTTTTGTGAAAAAATCCGACATCATTTTCGGAAGTTCTACCCTAAAGCACCCTAGCATACCAAATTTCAACAAAATCCGAACACTTTTTGCCAACTGTGCCAAGAGTTTCTCGATGCTTAGAAAAAGTGGGTCTTAAGACTCTAATTTTAGGAAAAAGATGGCTTGTAAGTAATGCCTGATGTGGATTATGTAGGAACTGCAAGCGTCGAGCAATCCATAGCTGGGTATACTGAGCAAAGCTCAGTACGATCTGCGTAATGTACGCCAAAAGCCTCTGGATCATCTCGAGATAACACAGGACATCAAACACCTGAACATTACCGGACGCCTGATGTAGAAGAGGATTCAATTATTACAGAAAAAATGTAGTCAACTTTGAAAGCATTTTTGAAAGAAATAGGAGTTACTCGGCTATTTCCTAAGTCCAAATCTAAACCAATCAATACACTGAAAATGGATATGTTGAGGAAAAAAGGCGACAGTTTGCGAAGGATCAGGCAAACAGTGTATAAGATTGTCGCGCCACGGCATGAACGTGTTCTTGAAGAAATGGACTGCAGACAAGATAGCAATGGAGTTTGAACTACTGGAGGCTCAGAGAAGCTGCAGTTGGTAATGAACGAAATTGTGGAACGATATGCAGAATTTGCTGAGTGGCCAGCTCGAAGAGCTCTGTTAGCTCTAGTTGCTCCTATTCTACCGTTTTCAGAACTGGAAAAGTTCATTCCGGGACTAACGCATTACAGGTACCATTTTAAAGCCGTGATGTTATAACTGCGTGAAACTATTTATGGATTATAGATATACTATGACAAGGAACTATGCACGAGGGATGCCAAATTCTCTAGTTGCTGACACCAAAAAAGGCCAACGAAAAAAATATTCAGAAGCAATAGTGCTAGAATTTGTTGACTTCATAACGAGGTATTTGAATCTTATTTCAAAGGAGTATGTCATATTTTGAGAAAAAATATCAGTGAGGCTGTTATGATAGGACTGCCATATGGTTCCTCTCAGCAAAAACTTTGTCAGGTGATAAATTTGAAATCGACAGTACATTGCGTCTGCATCGACACGAACATATTACGCAAACTTATGAGCGGTATTTGAACGGAGTATATGGCAAATGTCATGAAAAGGGCATCAGTCGCAGCGCAATGTGGAAAATTTTAAATAAATGCTCTGCGCATTGAAAAAAAGCAATCACTGGGTTGGATGAATTTGTAGCCAATGGCCGTAATGTAAGTTTGTGTTAATATAAATTTTAAAGCAAACATTGGTATTTCTTTTTTAGGCATTTGATCATATTTATCAGATGCTTCAAGCTATGGTAGATCAAGGTTATGAAGATCGTGACTTTGCTGGGGGCGCGGACACATCTCCGACCTGGACAGTTTTCCGACCGGACAGTTCTCCGACCAGACAGTTCTCCGACGGACAATTATCCGACCGGGCAATTCTCCGACCAGACAATTCTCCGACATAATAATTTTTTACTATGATACGAAGGAGCGAGATGCTTGGGTTGTATTGTACCTTGCGAGTGTTGCCCCATTGAGGTCAGATAAGCTACTGACCACGTAGAATAATACGCGGTAACCGGAAATGTGGCGACATTTTTGAATGAAGCGCGGTAAAAGGTGAGTGCGCCGCAACAATGCGCGGCAAACGGAGGAGTTAGCTGTATATAAGCATCCAACTGGAACCTACGGAATCATTGTTCGACATTTGGACTCATCATTTGTACCTCGGCGGAAGTAAAATGCTTGGAGAGCAGATGCGCTTAATAAAGAGCTCGCGGACGACGAACTTAGAAGGACCCGGTGGTATGATTGGTGATGTTGGTGGATACCTCTTCCATTTCGACAAGCAGTCAAGAAACGGGGAGCGATTCTACTGGGTCTGTGCAGAATGGCACAAGTCCAAGTGCCAAGCTAGAGTTACGATGGACGTGGCCTTTTGCATCACGAAAGACAACCTCAACATCCACCCAAACCATTTCGCAAGCGCTGCCCAAGTGGAAGCAGTTGAAGCTAAGGCAGGGATGAAGCGACAAGCGATTGAGACGATGGACCCTACTTCGGCAGTGGTCCAGACGATAAGACAAGGTGAGTGTTTAATTACAGCGATTACATTAAGTATATAAAATAAAATAATAGAAATGTCATTAATAAATATGCAATAATACATGTAATAATTAGTAATAAAAGGCTGTTTAGATACATCGATTGGGGCGATCGTTCACCTTCCGACAACGACATCGGCTGCACGCGCGGTTCGGCGATGGCGCACGGAGGCGCTTGCAGCTCCAGCTCTGCCGACCTCCCTTGAAGACCTCGTAATCCCGGAGATGTATCAGAGTTATGAGAAGCGGAACCCGATGGGAGTGGGCACAATCAGCACTCCCTTTATGGCTTACGATAGCGCAGACCCCGATTGTGGAGGGGTTACTGGTAAAGATGGGGGCGATCGTTGCATTTTCTTTGCTAGTGAACATGCTCTCAAGTTGGTTGGATCTGCCAAAGAGCTGTACGCAGATGGAACGTTCTCAATTACGCCGGGTAAATATTAATAAGTAACGGTTGAAATTGTTAACAATCATGTCAAATTTTTCAGGCCTGTTCCATCAGTTTTACACTATCCATGTCCGGTATGGCAAGACTCGACACACGATCCCTTGCATCTTCGCCTTCATGGCAAATCGCCGCAAGCAAACATACATTCGTATGTTTTGGTGGGTTAAGGAGCTATGCCCAAGAACTGAAAGAAATCTTCAAACGGTGATGACCGACTTCGAAGATGCTGCGTTAGGCGCTTTTGAGGTAATAGCTCTTTTACTTTTCCCATAAACGATGTAATACAAATGAGTTTTTCAGACTGTATGGCCGAAGGTTATGGTCAAGGCGTGTTTCTTCCATCTTACACAGAATCAGAGGAAAAAGATCGTGGACGCCGGTCTGAAGGCATTGGTGGACAATAACGCAGACATTCCCCTGCAGGTATGCTAACATTCATTTTTTCGTCATCCTCTATTTTCCATACTAATTTTTCAGGTACGAATGCTGAGGGCAATGGCTTTCGTGCCGATTGCCGACCTGGACGAAGTCTGGAGTGAGCTAGTCGAAGTCTTGGACCCGCGCCTTGAGCCGCTCATCACTTATTTCGATAAGTGGTACATGGGCAAAACGGTCGCCCGCCGTCATCGTTCTCCTCGGTTTCCACAGGAGCTGTGGAACATGTACGATCGTACCCGCAACGGCGACCCAAGGACCAACAACAGCGTGGAGGCTTATCATCGCTCCCTCAACACGCACTTTGGGGTTGACCACCCATCAATGTGGGTGGCCTGCGACAAGCTGCAACGGTATCAACAGAAGTTGGATACCGACTATGAAGACCTCATCGCAAAACGTCATCCTTCTACAACTCGTCCCAGCAAGAAATGGATGAAAGCAGAAGAGCGCAAGTTGAAGTGTGTTGCGGACTACGAGGAGCAGCCTAACAAGATGGACTATCTCCGTGGGGTTGCCCACAACTTGTCACTTTAGTTTTCCCTGTTGTATGTGTGATAGCTCCTATGTTTTTCTGACTAACAGTTGCTTCTTTTTGAATGTCTGTGCCTAGTTCATTCACTCTTACATTTCTCAGCTTTTCCTATGTAGATTTTTTCTTCCGTTGGTCCCTTCTTTGAGTAAGAAGATAGCTAACTTACGAACGACTGTTCATTCGCAAGCAGATTAGTCCAGTCGGAGAAATACTAAGTAAGACAAAGTTAGTCCGGTCGGAGAATTGCCCGGGGGGGTTAAATATCTGTCGGAGAATTGTCCGGTCGGAGAACTGTCCGGTCGGAGAACTGTCCAATCGGAAAACTGTCCAGGTCGGAGATGTGTCCGCCTCCCCTTTGCTGATATGGCTACAAAACGTCTGAAAGAGTCGCATCAGTATTTAGAAAGCGACTTCAAATTGCATGTTAATCTAACATCAAGAGTAGCAGATCATTGTATAACATATGCGCTCAGCGATCCAGATGATGAAAAATTTGCATCACCATGTAAGGGTGCTGGACAAGCAGACCTGCATGAACATGATACGGTCTGCGACCGTTGTGAGCAACTGAAAAGCGTTTTAGGAGAGATACGCAGTTATTAGCTAAAATATCCATTACCAGAAAATGAAAAGGAGCGGATCAAGGGGAAATATCTAGCCGCCAAAAAAGCAATAATGGAAATGCGTCGTCACCAGTTACGATCTGTGCTGAGCAGCAATACACGAAAATATATCGTTGATGAGCTCAATACTTCGGTACTTAGCAATGCAGATACATTAATATGTAGGAGTGCGCTCTGCGCCCTCCGACAATTCATACGACCCGCCTGTAGCCAAATGCCCCGACACGATTATCTGGGCTAGGAATGTCTTTATATTGGTATGGATATGGTATTCGTGTTATGGAGTGAGGAGCGTGTGCTCCGAAAGAGGCAGTTAGTGTGGTTTTTGGGCCAACTCGAATGGAATAAAAGGAATTAAAGTACGGATGAACACTAGCATCCTACAAATAACACTCGACTGGGCAATGAAATGGCTTCCAACCAAAGGTCTTACCTGCTATTCTTGCTATATTTCTAAGCTGTGTATATAAACTTATCATTTTTAGCACGCGAAACGCAGAAAGACTTTTTTGGTAAGAAAGGTATTTCTTGGCATATTACGCATGTGATTCGTCATGATCAGAAGGAGCAGAAGTTGAAGCAGCGCACATTAGTGCACATTTTCGATCGAGAAGTTCAGGTAAAATAACATTTCGTTAATAATTGATAGCAAAAAACTGAACGTCTCATTTCAGGATGCTGATGCGGTCGTAGCAATTCTAAAGGATGTCCTACACGGTTTGAAAAGAGAGGACGTGCAAAACATTGTTCTCCGATCAGACAATGCAGGTACTGTTGTGCTATGCCTGAGACCGATTTATTACTTAATTTCACGGCCAATAATTTCCTTTTCAGGTTGCTACAAAAACAGTCTGCTGTTGGGAACAATAAATAAAATTGCAGAAGAGTCGGGAATTATTATCAGTCGATTCATTTTTTCAGAAGCACAGGTAGTCAACCTTATTCTTCAGTGCACAGATTATGCAATTATTTTTATCGTTTCAGGCTGGCAAGTCATCTTGCGATCGCATGGCCGCGGTCATTAAAAGAAAGCTGCGTGACTATATCGATCAAGGAAATGATGTAGTCAATGGTTTTGATTTCATTAAAGCTATGGATTCAGCAACTCAAATAAATGGCATGAGATTTTATTTTGGTCAAGTCGAAAAAAGCGGCCCTAAAACTAAAAAACCGTCAATACAAAAAATTACCTTTCTCAATGACTTCATATTTGATGGTGAAGGAATTCAAGCCTACAAATATAGCGGTATTGGTACTGGCAAAGCCATAGAAAAGCAGAATTGGATAGGAAAAGAAAGTAAAGCCAGATTCGTACTTCGGTCAGAAGTTATCCAAACACGCGAGTTGACAATTACACAATGGAGCGACCTGTATTGCGCCCATCACATTAAAACTGAAGAGGACCGTACGAATAATAATAATGAAGAGTTAGACTCTGAGGATGAACAACCTGAGCCTGAGGAAGAACAACAACCCGATGATGAAGACGTCTTAGAGAAAAAAAAAGAAAAACAGATTTATGATTGCCCTGAACCTGGTTGTATAAAACAATTTGCACATTTCGGAAACCTACAACGTCACATCATAATGGGAGAACATAAATTTGCACTTGAGCGCAAAACGATGCGCGATTTTGCCTTACACAAATATAAAGATAATATTGCTGGGCGTTCCGAAAATCTAATTCGACTGCAACAGTCTGTAGAAAATATAGTAGGTAACCTAAAAACGATTGAAGATCAAGATCAAGAGGCTCTTCCACCAGGATGGGCAATGAAGAAAGCGCAACCTAAAAAGCCTTTCTCTGGAAAACAGAAAAAATACCTGGATGACGCGTTCGAACTAGGAGTTAAGAAAAAAAGCAATAAAGTTGATGCTAAACAACTGGCAAAACAAATGGAAAGAGAACTTGACCCAGGAACACCAAAATACCTATTCGATTTCAATGAGCTCTTGACCGCAACGCATATTCGTAGCTACTTTTCAAAGAAATTAAGTTAAACGCGCGAAAAACAACCTCATTGCCTTGATCAACCGGAAATCGCCACATGTTCCTCAATCGATGGACAACCTACATCATCAGAGGAAGAAGATGGAGCAGAACACGAAGAAGATCCAATGTTCTACAATGTTGTAGATGAGCTGATTGAATTAATAGCCCAAACTGGCATAATCGAAGAATTCGTAGAAGATCCAAATCTAACCCCTCGCCGAAAAAAAACTAAAGAAGAACCCTGTCGCATGGCTGAAATGCCACCCCCTGATGCTGAGCCTGTCAACAGCCCTCCAGAAGCAAAAGGAGAACAGGGAAAGCAATCAGAACACGACGAGCTACTTTAACCTATAAACCAATGTATTTCAGTTTTCTTCTTCAATATTTTTTGCTTCAAATACTAATTGTCAGGACTGATAGGCGTAAAATGTTTTTGATTGACAACCTGTGACCGCTGGACTGAACTGACGTCAGTGCAAAAACTCTCTCTATGCAAACATATCACAAGACAGCTTGTAACGCATGCTATGAATGTAGAGTAACTGTACACGAGCAGATTTGAAAAGGCTTCAACCAAAAATGGTAAAGTATTCGAAATAGTCACGCGCTGACTTTCAGCTGAAATGTAACACACCTCCAGCACAAACGACTTACCGTACTTACTTACCGTACTTACTTACCGTAATTTTGACATGGGTAACTTTGAGCTGATATTGCTGATTCTCTTGATGGCACGATATAAGCAATTACGCGTTATGCTGTTTGGTTTCAACAGATTGAATATTCTTCCTATCGAATGACCTGCCAGTAATAGTCTTGCCAATGCGGAATGGTGGCATCCCCATGCTTGCTTAGCACTCATTGCTCAAACAATTGAAACAGCGAGGACTATTCTTGAAAGAGGATTCTCTTAGCCTTATAGCGCAATCTTTTTCATCTTGATGGACTGCGAAATAACTC
This sequence comes from Plectus sambesii, assembly GCA_002796945.1. Taxonomy (NCBI): domain Eukaryota; kingdom Metazoa; phylum Nematoda; class Chromadorea; order Plectida; family Plectidae; genus Plectus; species Plectus sambesii. The sequence goes on from NIUQ01003306.1 coordinate 12,323, forward strand.
CTTCACAATTCTTTGAAAAGTCATACAAGAACGTTTCCGTCATCCTGTATTAATGATAAAGCCACGATGTCATCTAGTCCAGCTTTTGATCATTGAGCCAATATCCTACTACGCCAACTAATACTGCTGAAGGTTTTGGTTTTAGCTGGCCAAAATAGTGAAAAATATGATCGAAGAGTATCTTTTAAGTATTATAAGTGTTTCAAGAGCCGTTAAAGATTAACAAACCAGTTAAACGATTTGTCTTTCTACAGTATCCCAATAGCGCGTCGAAATAGACAACTTATCTGATGACGCTTCTACTATTTTGCTTATAACATTTTTAATTTTTAATGTTTCATTCTGATTCTTGTACCATTTAATAGAGCATAAAAAGCGCTATAAAAGTACTGAGTTTCACATTAATCGGAGGGTCCGCTAGAAAGTTACCACGGTACGATTCTCCAGCAGGGTAAAAAAATAGGGCAAAAAATCGATTTTTGGTCGATGATTCTTTTATTTCTACAGATTTTAAACCAAATCAGGTGCGATCTGATAGATAGTGCTTGGAGAGCACTATTTTAGTGACCTATGTTCAGCCAAAAATAAATATCCGCTAGGACGGAATTAAGGTTCAAAAATATTTTTGGTACCTTTTTCAGGAACATGCACAGAACCACAGAAATATGCTAGAGCTCTGAAAATTCTTCCAGAACATCGCCAACGCTCCCTGTACATGTGATTGAAATTTCAGGCCTGTAGCTTACCGCCTTCATCCACTCTTTTACTAAAAAATTGATTGATCAGGTTTTTGAGACGAAAATTGGAAAAGTGAGAATTTTTCAAATGATCATATCTCCGCAACCAAGTAACCGATCGAGCTGAGCTTGGCGAATTTAAACACAGCATTTCACCCTCTATAAAGTGGTGTAGTCGATAGAAAAAACTGGTACTCACNTATTGGAAAAGTGAGAATTTTTCAAATGATCATATCTCCGCAACCAAGTAACCGATCGAGCTGAGCTTGGCGAATTTAAACACAGCATTTCACCCTCTATAAAGTGGTGTAGTCGATAGAAAAAACTGGTACTCACCCGGAACAAGTAGGTTGACCCCCCCCCCCCCCCCCAGATCCCCTCAGAAAAAATTATTGGGGCAAAACATACTCAGTAAGGGTCAAAACGTTTTAACTAGGGGCAAAAACTATTTTTTTAACAGGCGTCATTATCAGTTTTTTCTGGTGGCAGCTTCCTTCATTTAGGGGGCATGTTCTATCAAGAGGGGGCAGCATCTATCGTTTAAGGGAATTTTCAGCTTCTGGGGACACTTCTATCATTTTGGAGGCATGTTTTATCATTCAGGAGGCAGAACCAAACCATTTATGCGGCAGGATGTATCGCAGTCTTTAAAAATTAATCTCAAAGTTTTAATACCGTACATAAATTCCGATTTGGCATTGTAATAGCCTTAAATGATTTATTTTGGTTCAAATATGCTAATGCAAGAAATCTGTGTAATTTTAACGTAATTTAATATTAATGTTGGTAACCTTTGCTCTTCCATATAATTTTATTTTCATCAGCGATCGACATAACTATAATCATTCATTTTCCTAAACTCTAATTGCACTTTATGAGATTTACCTAATGTTTCTCATAGACACTTCAATTCTCACATATAAACTGCTTGCAGACTTAATTTACAGAATTCATTCTGCAGTTTTAGCGAGTATTCCTATTCTGTTTAAGCTGCAGACGCAGTTTTCTGTATTTATGGAAGGCATCCCTTTGAGCCTGTACAAGAATTAATAGCGCTCACAATGCATGCTGCTTCACTATGGGGAACGCTGATCGCGTTTTTTGCGGGCACATTATTTGGCGGCGTGTTTTTCTCGTCTAAGGAAGTCGAAACTGTAAGATTAAAAGCGGCGGCATTAGCGACGCAACGCGCAAACGACGGGAAAACGAAGAATGTACGAGCAATCGCCGCTGCTGTTTCTGCAATTCAATCTGGTACTCGGTTTACTTAAAATTTATCACCTCCATAGTAATATACGAGGGGTGTTTCAAAAATATTGTCCAAAAGTAACAAAACACGTTTGATATATATTACAGGGTGTTTTAAAAAAGGAGAAATGAATGTTATTTAAAATAAGACCACGAGGCACACCAAGCTGCAGACCACGAAGATAGCCCTAGGATGGACCTTAAAATCTCATTGAGGAGATGCGCGAGCTATGCCTTCAACGCGTGCCTGATACAGGCCGAAAACTTGCCTTTGCCCATGACAAAAATTTCGCTTTTTTTGTTTCCTGGAACGCAAAATATGCACAAAGTGATCAGAAGCCGTTGAAAAATGTTCCCGAGTCAGAGACGCATCAATTGATATGCTAAAGTTCCCATATGCTCTCTGAGTTTTTTTGTGAGAGACTGTCATTTGAACTCCCTTAAAGAGATACGATATAACAATATTATTCGTTTTGCCCTTTTTTGGTGAATTTTTCGGCCTCGCTGTTTTATTTTTCATGATATTAATTAACAAATAGCGCTTAAAGAATGCACTTTGATCAATTTTATTCAAATTTTATTAAGTTGGTCGCATAAGCTGCATCTTAGAACCAAAGCCCAGTTTTGTTAGCTTACCATTTATCGATAATACACAAAGTATTGCGCAGATCAATCGATGATGCGTCTCTGACTCGGGAACACTTTTCAACGGCTTCTGAGCACTTTGCGCATATTTACGCTTCAGGAAACAAGAAAAAGTGATATTTCTGGCATGGACATGTGCAGATTTTTGGCCTGTATTAGGTATACGCTGATGGTGCAGTTCCCGTGCACCTACTCAATTTGAAGGCTCACCCAAGGGCTATCCTTCGTGGTATGCAGCTTTGCGTGCCTCGCGGTCTTAATTTAAAAAACACCATTGTCTCCTTACTTTTGACCCATCCTGTATAACATCGCTAAAATGCAACTGATTTCAGTGCGGATTATTGCATCTGATAAAGCTATTTCTAACTTAAATTATCTGTTGCTAATTTTAAAAATAGTTCTATTTTAGGTATGTTATTTCATTTTAAAAAAGGCAAAATTTTGCACCTACATTAACGCTTGCAGATATAAATGTCTGTAACTTCCACTTTCTAATTAATTGTCACTGTACATAACTATGAAACAATATTGGGCAGCCATTCATTTTGTAGCCAAGTCGTTATTCTATTATTATGTTAAGTTTCATTAGAATCTATTGGCTAGTTTTAGGAAATCTTAGCTGATTGCAAAAGTGAATGCATTCAGACTGTTTAGTCCGTCAGTGTATGGGAAAAATTTCGCTTTTTTTGAAAGTTGCATAAAATGACGAAATTGGACCAGTTTTAAAGACATAAAAGAGAAAATATAAGTCAGAAGTTGCTCTACACGATGCAGAAAACCGCATTGAATTTGATTTTTCCAGAGTTATTTGAAATCAAACGCGTCTTACTCAAAAATTTAAGATTTAACGGGCCATTCCCAATAGGTTACCTGTTTATAAATATTAGAGCTCCACTTTAGTAAAAAATGCAGTGATTTTTTGATTGTTACTGCATAATATTTTACAAACATTCCCCCGAAAATCAGCTTCCATAAACACGGTAACATAGCAAAGCCCGGAACTTCTGAGACATCTATATAATCGAAAAATAATAAGATTGTCAAAAATGGTTCTGCATAACAACCATGCAAACTTATGAATATACGTGTTCTGTAAAGTACCTTTAATTATTACAGCTGAACAGCAACTATCGAATGTATTGTACAGTCAAGTACGAATTCTTTGTTGGATAATGACTCAAGCAAAATATAAAGAACGTCAAGATGCAGTTATTGATACTTGGGGCAGCCGCTGCAATTTGCTGCTCTTCGTTGAAGGCGGAGGCTCTAACATAACGGCTCAACGAAAAAAAGAATTGTTCAAAAGCGTGCACAAGATTAAGCTCTACATGAAAGAATCTTACGAAAATTTGTGGGAAAAAACTAAACTCGCGTTCCAGTATATTCACGAAAATTATAAGGATCAGTTTGACTGGATTTTCAAAGTAGATGATGATTCTTACGTAATTATGGAGGTAAGGAGGAATGTTAATTCTTCGCAGTTGGCGCATCGCTTCTTTTAGAACCTGCGGCTGTTCGCGAGTAAAAAGAGTCAAAAAGAACCTCACTTTTATGGGTGTGAGTATCGGGTCAATGGTAGGCTTGGTTATCTTTTCCTACTGTATTAATTACTATTCTTTGCATTTGTCATGGTCCAAATGTTTGAAGGCTCAGGATTTATGCTTTATTTTCGTCATTTATAAACTGAAAAAGAAAGTAATAGAGCCATGTGTAATAAAAAAACTAAAATCAACTGTAATGTCATGAACAGAGACGGATAAAAGACATGGCAATTCAGATTTTGTATTTAAGTTTTTTAATGATTCCTTTTATCTTTCAATGAAGCCTGTCACATTGTCAAAGGTTAATATATCGAGCCCAGCATTCTATGATGTACGTAATTAACTTGGAGGGGACATTTGACCGCGCTGGGCAATGGACCTGTGACTGTTGCGATATTTAACCGCCGAGTCATTTGACTGCTATGAAGTTAGTTTAATGTGAAAAGTATTTCATGTAGGCACAGCAAAAATGAACAAGGTAAGCGAATGCAAAACTAAATAGATATGTATACAACAGGTTCACAGTGATATTGATGGTAAAAATTCAAAAATCAGATTGCATAATTTAACACTATTTTGGTGTAGATATTTGGGAGCATTGCGAGGGGCGAATATTTTTTAAATAGTTATTTTGAATTTATCTATACTATCTTCAATTTCTCACATATGCTCAAGTTCTTTACGTTTTCTTAGGATTTTCATGTTAAGATCCGCTTTTTCTAAGCATCAAGAAATTTGTTTAGAGCCTTGGCACAATGAGCAAAAAGTGTTCGGATTTTGCTGAAATTTGGTATGGTAGGGTATTTTAGGGTGATACTTCCGAAAATGATGTCGGATTTTTTCACAAAAGTTTTCCCTTCGAGACACGGCGGGAAATTTAAATTTGTGTACTGACAGAACAGAATTTGTCAAAATCGTTGTTTTTATACATCAATCGATTGGGAATGATGAGATGAATCTGAATATGTGCTCAGATTATAAATTAGTGCAGAACCTGAAAAGTTATGCAAGAGAGAAAAATCGAATTTTAAAACTTTTTGGTATTTTGAATTTTTCGCTCAGAACTTGGTCACAATACTAAAAATTGAAGTAACCCAGGATTGTAGCCCTAGCTCTGGGCTATTCAAAGGCATCATGAAAATGGGCAAAGTCGTGCATGTGCTGAACAATATTTGAGCCCGAACGTGATGCGCCCCATGTGTACCGTGTTTGGCAGAGCGTGCATTAGCATTGTGCATTTGACATATAACTTAAGTGGTTTGCAAACAAATTCAATGCGAAGATAGGCATCTTGTAGAGCTCTTATAAACTTAGATTTCCTTTTTTTTTATCATAAAAATCCGATCACAATTACTCATTTTACGCACTTTCTACGGAGAGTCACAATTTTCACATTATCGTGCGTTTCTCGCGCATTTTTAACGGTATGCCGACCAAATTGTGCGAGAAACGTGCTAGGAACGCGAAAACGTCCGAAATTGTGACTTTTCGTAGAAGGTTCGTAAAATGAGTAATTGTGATCGGATTAAAAAAAAAAAAAAAAAGGAAATCTAAGTTTATAAGAGCTCTACAAGATGCCG
>NIUQ01003307.1:0-17998 GCA_002796945.1 Plectus sambesii
TTACGATGTCTTCGGTCACAATGGTTGCTCAAAGCCTTGATTCTACTTGATTCGACCCGTTTCTGTAGTTGTACACTGAAGTGCACTGGATTAGATTATTATAATATCTCAAACGGCTTTGTCATGTCAGAATTATGAATTGTCCTAACACAGTTTGTAAAGCTCATGGAAGCGTTAGAAGCGTAGTAGTGAAACGCCGCTGTGTTTTGTCTGATGAAACTGCTCCAGCAGTGACTGACATAATAATACAGTGAGTTGCATTGAAAATGACCCTCAAAAATTTTGAATATCTTGGCTTTCATTAGCACTTAGCAATGTGCAAGATCCAATATGATAGGGGTTTTCAGCATTTGTCCGGGCTGTGGCGACTTTGCCCTCTAATTGTATTGAAAATTACCATTGAGTTTGCCGAATAGAAGCACACTGCTGCAGCCAAAAACGGCACCTCAGAAAAATTTAACCATAACTTTAAACGCTCAGAAAGAATAAAAGCAACCATACAGAGCCTGGATGAATTCTCATAAATTGTCCATCAAATTATCTAAAACTTATGTGGTCCTGTTTGCTCGACATGAGCCGAGATATTCAAAATTTCCAATCAGCGGTTTTAAAATGAACATCCTCAACTTGAATACATTCACAATATCTTGCGTTATTACTCATGTAATTTTTGCGCGGACACCATGTGCTACCCATGTTGACGTTTATCCGAATTAACCTTTCCTCATGTTCATTCGTGGATTGGCCTAGTCTTGATCCATGTTTTCTTTTAACAGTGATCTTTGCTGCAGCTGCAAATGGGAGAGATAAAAATTGATACGATTTGAATTATATATCGTTGCAGTGCTGAGACATAAAGCCAGATGTCTTTCATGTTCGTCATACGGCAACAAATAGTGACCTGCACGCATTTATGCAACCACAGTACAGACAAATATTTTTCGCCGACATCAATAAAAATGACATCGCTAGCAAGCAGTTACTATTCATTGACGCACGCTCGCAAGGGGCTGCTATTGCGCTGGAGAGAGTTCGAAAGACGGCTGGTGTTACAGATAATTTTCATTTGATTATCAACGTTTCTAACTATCTGAACTGATAAAGTACTCGTTTGAGACTTGAAATGGCTTTACTATTCAATTAACAGACTGCGTAATATTTTTGATGCCAGTAAGTTGTTTAAGTGTTACTGTAAACTCGTTTTTGGAGTAATCATATTCATTGCTTATAACGCGCACTTCACTTGTGATTCATTTTGATAAGTTAAAAAACAATGTATGAGAATAGATATTTGTGGCTATATATGATGAGAACTGGATCCGTGCGTTACAGCTATTGCAAAAAATAACAAAGCTACATATTTTTCACCTCCCTTGTCTATACTAAAACTATTTCTACAATCCACAAAAAGGACTACATTTGTTAGAGATTCCATACATCTTTCTGCAAATTGCCTTAACAAGAGAGTTTTGGATTTGCCCTTAAGTCTATGCTGAAATTTTAATGACAGTTTTGCTTGAGCATCGAATGGTGGTGGTGAGTCTGCGGCTTATTAAAGTGTGCTTTGAATATAGTTAACATACTGAAACTCTGAATACAATAACAGTGAACTCAAACCTCCGTTAGTTACAGAAAGCTTCCCAAGAGCAAAGTTCACAAGAAACCAAAGAGCAAAATTCAGTGAAGCCAGCTTGCGAATCACTGAAATAATACTGATTAATTGATTCCCAGGTGATATTTTTATTGGTGCAGTTGCGACCTCGTTTGCGTCATAAGTTATTACCGTTACTTTTAGGCGTGTTACTCAGTTGTCTTCGTACGTCAAGTATAATAGTTCAACAGGAGTTCCTGGTTTTGTCAGACTTTAAAAATCTCAGCCTAGGGTCGATGGATCCGCTGCCGATGCAATGAAGAAAGTGAAACGTATTCAATCAAAAAAGGTGTAAGCAGTAGTTAACTGATCTAAACTCGCGCGCGTTAATGTAGCCGACTGCCAAAATGGGAACGGATGCGGCCGCGAGGTTGCATCCAATGATAAAACAATCGCGAAAGAGTTGTGCTCCGCGTGGAGAGGAGTTTGACAGTCTGTCCTGAAATTGGCGTCTTATTTGCCTTGTTTAGCCTTGATAGTCCGCCCGGAATATAAAAACAATCTGTGAAGGAAGGATCAACCACTAGAATCCAACTGGTGTTAACAGAAGTGAAAGATAGATTATTTATTGACGCTTTTCACGTAATTTCATTGTTTTATGGAATTTACTTTTAGGTTCTGCGCAAAAATATCGAACATAGAGCAGTAAATACGCCCAACGGAAAGAGAACAGTAAAAGTGCAGTTGCTATGGTTGCATGCAATTGAAGATTTCATCTGTTCAAGTTCCTTCGTCGAAGTTAAGGAAGCGGTGTGCCTCACCTAGTCACCGCTGGTTAGTCGAACCTAATTCCTTTTTCTAAATTCTTATCAAGGACGTGCTGCCTCTTTACATCACTCCTAAGTTGTATTCTTGTCAACAAGACCAGACTGGAAGTGCACTGATCATTTCATTAGATATAAAAAATGAATAATTCATCAATCGAAGCAAAATACGTCGATCCTGATCCGACATCGGCTTTGCTCCTCGGTATTTGGTACTTTATTGTCGGTGTTTTTGGCATTGCACTCAACTTTTTTATCGTCATCGCTACTGTAATAATTCAAGAAATTCGAGCAGTTTCTTCCAATATGTTTATTGGAAGTTTAGCACTATCCGACGCGCTCTTACTACTTTGTTTTTCTCTTCACTTACCATATGCTCTGGCCTCTAACGAACCGCTGTGCAAAATAATTGGGGTTGGTATCAGTGTGTTTGCCCTTCTGAGTACCTGCATCCCACCATTCTTAGCCCTAAATCGGTATGCGATTGTTTGCCGTCAACAAGAAAAGCTGGCCCGGCATATGTTTAAAGCCTTCTCTAGGAAGGGAACTTCTTGGATGATTCTGCTACTTTGGGTGTTTGAAATTATGTATCAGCTACCGTTCGTAATAATCGATACATTGGGGCTACACTCTGCCGGTTTGTGTACAACAATAAAAAAGTCAGCGAACAATGACTTTATACGTGTTTACTACTACTGCGGTATTCTTGGTGTTTTCACCCTCTCCTACGTTCCATTGTTAATATTCTACAGGAAAGTGTCGTTATGGATCAAAACAATGTCAGCTCAGCTTTCGTTATCCGTTGAAACAAAGCAGACTATCCGAGAAACAGAAAGCGTTCTACTTTTGACGAAGTGGGTCACTTTTATTCCATTTGTTTTTAGTTCACCAGCAACAATAATGGCGATACTCTTCGAGTTCAACTCTGAAATTGTTTCCGTTCGTGTAGCGCGTCTGATTATATCGTCGTATCCGTTGTTTCCGTTGTTTAATGCTATCGTTACTTTGAAGTTTGCCCGTCCATATCGAATGGCATTCAAAAATTTTTGTGACAGAGCTACTTTTACTTCGATTTTATTCTCATGGACGATTGAAGGACGCTGGTATAACAATGTTGACGTCGTCTCTGATAATCCATCATCGATGTTAGCCTCTCGATCTCCATTCTAGGTGATAAAGTAAACATGTTCACTATATAAATTGTAAATTGATTATTATGGATGTTCTGATTACTACTTTGAAAAGTTTTTATAGCTGCAAGCCAAAGAATCTCATAAAAGTTTCCTTAGAAGATTTGCTAAGTCTTCTAGTGTCAAATATTTGTTTTGGACATCGGGTAATTTTAATCCATAATTTATTGACTGGAAAGCGCTTTGCCTGAGCCAGAAACAATTATATTTTTCCATTTGTGTTGCGTAATCACAGATCATACTACAGCTTTCAATGTTGCCACCATAAAGGTTAAGTGAAATATTGAATTATTTTCGTAAATATCCAGCAAATCTGGTCGAACTGAAATTTTTCATTGGAAACTCTGTTCTGCACTTTGGCGCACTTGTTATAGCAGTAATATTTACTTGTTTCCTTTGCAAACTGCAATTGTATGTACTGTTATTCTGTGTGCGAAAATAGTGCCCGATTTATTATGTTGATTTGACTATTCAACAATCGTTTAATGGGATCTCAAATATAAATATTTATTTTTCTATCGATACCATCTCATTTAATCACTTATACGAGGCGAGACTGTATTCCGTTGACTAATCTGAAAAGTAAGCAAAATAATTAGTCTATTTAAGGCTGATCGATTATGGGGTGTTTTTTTTAGCAGGAGCGGGTGCCTAGTGACGCCTGGAACGATTTATAGCCTCAAAAAGGCACATAGCTCACTTTATCTACTGCTTACAATAAGGAGGTCGCCTTTTCGCGCGAACATGTTCTTGTGCTCACAAATTTTGAGGGCAAATTCAGACGCCTGGCTAGAGGTACGCTTTCCTCGTCACCAAACTCTACTCTGCTTTTAAAATTTCTAAAATTTGGAGCGTAAAAGTTGAAAGGTGTATGTATCAGATATGACATGAGGTCGAAATAACATTGGCACCTATTCCAAAATCTTCAGTATTTCACGAATTTTCTCACCTTTCACTTGGAGTTTTCATTAAAGATACCTACTTGCTCTGGCTGTTCCATTCATGTAGGTGAACAGCATGTGTTATTCACATACATGTTGCCGGGTGGACATAAGCCACTGAAACTTGGACCAGTAAATGTGGTGCCCGCTGGGCAACTTGTTGTTGTTTTTGGTGTTGGTTTTGGTGTTGTAATTGCTACTGAATAAAGATACTCTATTTATTTCTTTATGTTCGCAAACTGGCCACACGGAATTGAATACCATATTGTGAAAAGCCTATCGAAATAAAACGCATTCAGCATACTTGTGAGTACGTATGGCGGCGATCCGCTGAAGACTGTAGTATGCTAACTTATTAACAAACTTGTATACACCCAAAAATCATGATTTCTTGAACCAAAACTAATAATTTGCAAGTACTTACAGGCACGGTCAATTTTTCGGTTCGCATCTAATCTCTCTGCTTAACATCAAGGGTGACCCTAAAAAAGAAGTCAGGCGACGAAACTTTTGAACGGGATGGTACCCATAGCCCAAATTTTAACCCTATGGTGTCCTAGTTTGGAAATTTAAGTGGGCGGAGTTTGGGCCTTCTCCTTTTCAAACTGTCGTTGCGGGACCTGAAGATATGCGAAAAAAGGGCCTTAAGTCGGGGGTCACTTTAGAGAGTCACTGTAAAGCGGAAAATTGAGATGGTGACCTGATTTTTGGGCAAGGGATAGTTCCCAAAGGTGCAAATGTTTTGCGAACAAAATTTTGTAATCGGCCTAAACTGTCCCATAAGCCGATTTTTGGGCACTTTTTTTGGGGCATTTTTCGGAAACTTTCTGACGAATTTTCAAAACTTCTAGGAAAACATTCGCACTGTAGTGGACAACCCTGGCCCAAAAATCAGCTCCCCATCTCAATTCTCCACTTTACAGATGTGTAAATGTAAACTCATCGCAGATGTGTAAAACACATTAACTCAATTGGCTTGGAGTCGGCGGTTACACTGAAGCGCCCCCTCCCCCAACTAAAGGCGGAAACCGGAGATGTTTCCATATTCTGGCGAGCTTCAGTCAGGGCGGGACTTGTCACGTTGGAGGACTATAGGCTTCAAGGCCAATAAGATCTCTAAGATAATCTGGCATCCTTACTTTGGCAACATCGATCGCCCGCTAATGTAGTTCCTGATGGGCACTGTCCAGCCACTAAGATTCCAATGTCGCTTGTGCCAGGTGGACAGTAGGCACCACCTACAATACATTTGATTGTCAGCCACCACTTTTAGTTCATTCCACTACAATTTTAGGTTTTTCAAATTTCAATTGATAATCCTACAGAAACAGTTATTGGTTGAAGATGATGCAAAATTAGTACAATTGAAAAGCCAACAAGAATGACTGTACAAGTGTCGATCGTTTATTTGATAACTGCTAACACAGATAACCATTGTCTGATAACTGAAATGATACTGTATTTGTCAAAATTTGCTACTGTGACACCGCCTTGAAATGGTTGTTCTGAATATCACGTATGTATGTCAAAACAATATATTTATGATACGCAGTATTAGGAATGGATTCAACAGCCAGGATCGGTGGCGCGAATAATACCTCCGCTTTAAGCTTAGGCTAAGACTTTGACTGTACCTTCAGTTGTTGATTGGCAGCACTGATTGGTAGCAGTGTTGCAGAGATAGCTGAGCGGGCAATTGCCATCAATGCAAGGGCCAATCGAGGCCACACATGAGGGTGTGGTTGTGGTCGTTGATGGGCAGCACTGGTTGTTAGCCGTGTTGCAAGTAAATCCGGTCGAACAGAGGTTTCCAGTGCACGCACCAACCGAGGTTGCGCCACCGGGACAAGCGTCTATGAAAAAACGTACGTTAAGAGTGGAGAAAGCCTGAAGCCGATGAAATAACTCAAAATGTAAGCACCGTTTGGCTTCTGTGGGTGCGCAGTCAAGGCGTTTAATTATCTAGGAGGGGGAGTGCGCACCCCTTACATCCACCACTGGTCAACACAAAGAAAAAACATTAAAACGTAAGCGGTTTATGTATTCAGGAATGTATTTAGGTTTCTTGGGCGTTAGCGTTCACTATAATACTTATAATACTTTCATTTTAAAAAGAAAATGTAGCGCGAGGAATTCAGCATTAATACTACAGTATATTGGTGCATGAGTAAAGCATGTGGGCCCATCGCGGACGTAAAAACCCCGTTTCTTCATCCCACCGAAAGCCCAAAATCAAACTCTTTTGAAACTCTGGTATCCGAAAGCCACCAAGTATGGCCTTTCTTGCTCGAATCGTGCACAAAATTATTTTTTGGAACTGCAAGGGCTATTATAAGCACCCAGGAAAAGTACCTGTCGTCGGAAGTGTGCAGCAGAAGTTTTTGACGTTGCTAGTGCCAGGCGGGCAGTATCCACTGAGACTGAATCCAATATATCGGCTTCCCACTCCCGGGCATGGATTGGATACTAAAAGCAATCATATTAGCTCGAGCAATGCTATTTTTTCCGAGAAAACTTTTAAAAATTCTTTTTCATACTTCCACATAAAACATTTTGAATTTTTAAGATTAAATATCGGGCTGTTCTGGTAATTTGGCTTAGTACTGACTCCTTGTGATCAACCTTTTGCAACCTATTGTTGCTATACCAATTGCAAAAAGAAATAATACCTTGCGCTCCACAGAGCACAACAGCAACTGCGATAACGGCGAGAAACAGCTGCATTTTCGCGATTTTCGCAATGAAATGGATGGCAGAGAAGCTTATAATACGACTGCACAACCGAGTCACTTTTGTTATATGCCGGCTTTTCGTCAGTGATATTTGAGTCAGTATAAAATGATTGTTAGCTTTTGAAAAATTTTGCGGGGGTATGTTGACTCAGTAGACTTCAACCAACAGGATCAAATTCTTCCATTCATTCAGACAAAACATAATACGTCAGTCATGCACGGATGGCAGTACAACAATAGGAAAGTGGCGTGATCAGCTGTAGCATTCTGCCATCAGGAAAGATTTAAGCAGCTGATTACGCCAAATTTCAATCGTTGTGCTGCCATCCACACAATGCTGACGTATCAAGCTTCGGCTGAATGAAAAAATATAGATGGGACATAAATTTTTGGAGAAAGTTTGCAGCCATTTGTTACTTACGCTAGGTATGTCAATCAAACAGGACATCTTCCTCCGGTCAACGCTTAAGGCCTACTTATTGTAGCTGATTCAGAGCGCTTGTTGTTATGCTTTATCTGTACTCCTATAGGAAGGAGGGAAAGCAAAAAATTTGACGATTGTTCTTTTACAGCTTTTACGTGATGGAAAATTACGTACGCAAGTGTTTAAGTTGCTGAAAGATCAAAGTTGTAGTCTGAAAATTATTTGCGATCACATTAGACGTTATGAAAACGTGCTCTCGGTCGCTGACGAGCGACAAATAATGTACCCTCAACTCATGCACATACGTTTTGATTGAAAATGTGGGTTGCAGCGGGTCCGACGTGTCTTTCTGAGGATTTCTTTGTACAGTGGAATTCACTTACAGCGGTTTCGCTTATACCGGTATTTCGCTTATACCGGTAATTTTGGCTGGTCCCGAATTTCCGGCCCATGTTTTGTAAATGGCGAATTTCGCTTATACCGGTTTCGCTTATACCGGTATTTCGCTTATACCGGTAATTTTTGTCGGTCCCAAAGCATATCTTCCCATACAAATAAATTCGCTTATACCGGTAATAGAATCGGCCGACCTGTCATCAGAAAATGAGTTGATTATGATCGATTCAAGCGACGTAAATATGCTAAAAACACTGCTTCAGTATTTATAATCTGACTTCACTAGCTTGCACGTATGTTAGCTACGCTTCCTGACGTCTAATAACGCTAAAGGAGGTTATTCTTTTTGTACCAATATTTCGACAACAATGAGAAAATTTCGCTTATACCGGTATTTTCATGTAAAACGGTCAAAATACCGGTATGAGCGAAATTCCTTTATACCGGTATTTCGCTTAGACCGGTAATTTTGGCCGGTCCCGCAATTACCGCTATAAGTGAATTTCACTGTAGTCGAATAGTAGAACGAGCTGCCCTTAAAATTAGTGTTCGACAAACCTAACAGGTTCCAATGAGAATCGCTGACAGAAAGGGCATTTAGATGTTTTATTCATCGATCGTTTGTTCCATTCTAATCGACAAGTTTTGAACTAAAGCACATAACAAGATAATGTCTACTGCAACCAGGAAATGAAAAATTTGCTATCAAATGGAACTAAGCCTGAACACACAATGAAGTATCATAGTCATACCCGGAGAAATTCACTGGCACACAATGAATAAAATTTTTTCGCAACTATATTCCACGTCAGGGGGCTTTGACTGAGCATTATGGGTGTTATCTGTAAGCTAGAATAGATAATAGTTTCCTGATCGCGCGCGATAGGCGCAATTCTGTGTTAATTCGCCACTTGAATGGCTTTTACGATTAAATACAAAATATTCATATTTGGGTGCATCCCGTCAAAATATCACGCGAATGCACAATATATCACACAGGATATTTTAGCAAACAGTCAACTGCTTTTATAACGTCGGTCAAGGGACCGGCCAAAGACCGACGATATAAAGACAGCGACTTTATAGAGGCAGTTAGCCCTGTACAAAACATAGTACACGGGACCAGCCAAGGACCGACGTGATATAGCCAGCGACATTATAGAGCCAGGCGTTATAAACGCAGTTGACTGTATTTCGTCACCCTTGCATTCAAATTAAAGGCAGATACGACGAAATTGGGAAGAAAAGGGACGAATTTTGATTGTAAGATTGAAATTCCTGAATGCAAAAGTGATGAATTATGATAAAAGACCCCTGTAAAAAACACCGTCTGACCTCCCATAAATCTACTCATTCAAAGCGCTAAGACGTGATCTCTGCTGTACAAAACAAACGCAATCTACTCAAACATTTTCTTCCCGGCTGGATTTCGATCCAAGCTGCTTTTTGGTACAAATTTCTTCTTTTCCTCCATTAAAGGCAGAACATTTGTGTAGTCGTTTGACAGTTCAGAATTGAGTTGGCGCTCCAAACGAGCGTCATTAATGGAAATGTCCATATATGGGACTTGGACAGGCTTGTTCCATCGCTTTTCGGCGTAGTAGCCAATCGTGCCGACGACGGCCGCGATGGGCATCACAATGTATGGTGCATACTGGCGAGCTGTCAAGTAAAGTACGCGTCAGAATAATTGTTTTGCCACAGTAACTTTGTAAATAATATCTCTATTTGGGACTAAGAAACTTGAATGAATCGGAAGTAATACGCGTAATTTCGAAATCTGACTTAATCCGTGTTTAATGCACAATTATAGAATGGATTGCTATTGAATTAGACATAATTTTTAAATTCATTAGGAAGGGGTAAAGCATATCTTACAATTACAGAGAATGCACTAATAATTTCTTCAATTTTACGTTACAATGTTAAGAAAATTTTGAAGCGTGCTCCATGCCTTAGCATAAATTTCAAATAGTGCGGGATATTAGAAATGAATGATTGATATAATCGGTCATCGGGCAAGTTTTCATCGTTTAAAAAAGTATCAGTTTATTCAATGCAGATTCTTTTACAATTAAATAATTAAACTTTCAGATTAACAGTAATCTGTTCCGAAAAATCATTCAGCCGATCAACACAGATGTCTTAATCCGTGAGAGAGAAACTAAATCTGTCGCACTCAAAAGAGGAGTCGCTAATCAAAGCAAAGCATAACACGCAAGTAGAAACGATAAGTGACCTACCTATTCCCCAAAGGAGCGGCCACATCTCGCAAACTAATGAAGGTTGAATCAAATGCAGATGGTAGACGACGAAGTAAATCTGTGCTGATGACTTCACAATCCAACGTGCTAATAAAGGAGCAGATAGTCCGTTGTGGACGATTATCTCTTCCGGCAATCGAAATCTTTCGTTATCTAAACTTGGACAGTATTTTCAATGTTTGGTATGCACATTGAATTTTAAGCTGGAAAAATCCTAAAGTCTAACTGAAAATCATAATGAATATTTATTGAACCACGAACGTATTTAAAATACTCAAAACTGATGATGCAATTTCGTACAAGAACTCACTGCCTTTTCTTCACTTGAAAGAAATAGTGTTCTTACATTATTCAGATGAGATCAGTTTCTTAGACGTAGGAAAAACGTTTCCCCGAATAACTGAAGCAGAATTCAAGAATTTGTGACTGCAAATGATGAAACAATGCGAAACACTCAAATTTCCAGAGAGATTTTATTGCCAATTACCGTACTAAAAAATTAAGTGGCGTAATGTTTTCTATCACGCAACAGGATAACTGACAAAAGTGTATGCGGGAAATGAGTGATGTGGCTGGAGGCGACGATGATTACGTTTGTCTTCAAGCGAATTAGCCTGATAGCACGAACCGACTTCAAAGCGTATTTAAGAATGCTCTATTTTAATAATATTATCAAAGCAGTTGCCTAATTTATGGCAAATTTCGTACTTTAGATACTCTATAGTGATGTTCCTGAAATACTGCAGCATGGCTCGTTGTCCTAATGGCTATGAAATTTGTACATCCGTTTGAGAATACGGTATGTTGTGTTGCGCCCACAGGAACAAAATCGGCACAATACTTGCGGTTACCCTTGTTAATAATTTGCCCCTAACCTGGTTTTTGGCTTTCGCTGAGAGTTGCATGTGAAGCGGTCTTGGATTGAGCTAATCTGGCCTAAGAGCGTAGATGTTTACTGCAAGCGGAAGTGTTAAATATTAGATATCAGCCGTTAAAATCGATTGTACTGACGGCGTTCCTGATAACCAACAAAACTGTTACGTTGCAGATTTCTGATAGAGATTAGTGTACGTTTCGATTCGACGTATTGTTTAGCTACTCTTTCGATTAGTCATCGTGTGTCTTACTTCTGCGCACATCTGTTCGACATTCTGCTTAAACGAAACGAATATAACGACTTAAAGTGTATTTAGCTGCCAGAGACGGCTGACTTTGCAGTTTGCGTTAGGTTATTTTCATTTAGCGTGTCTCGTATTTGGGTGGTGATTCATTGGTTTGGCGCGTGATTCGCTAGTATAATTGCCATCTTAGGAGGGACGGCGTAAAGTATCGATAAAAAGGACAAATTGTTGATTGGGAGAAAGGTTGGTGAAAAGGAGAACGACATCATGGAGGATATCGACGTTTCGGGCGCCTCGTCGGGCAAAATGCAAAACGGAAACGGCGAACATCCCAGCCCCAGTGCTACCAGCGAGGCTGATCCCGATGAGCATCGCACGGTTTGTTAATTTATTTAATTTATAACATACGCGCTTTCGACGTATATTTCTGTTTGGAAACATTGGCCAGAAACTTTGTAAACAATTCATTAACAGTCGAAGCTCCCTAATGTGGTTTAAGGGGACCATCGATGAAATTAGAATTACATTTGCCTCTTTCTGCTGATTGCTTCGGCTTACGCATGCAGAACAGCGCTTTGAAATCATCCTGTATTTTAATACGAAACTTTCTCATTCAATTTCATGCACTTCTTGTACGAATACAATGCAGTGGAGACAAAATTGGATGCAAACGGGGGAAATCGAATGAACAGTAGAACAAATTGAGTTCAAAAGAGACGAATAATAATGAGGGATTGCATACGTTGGTTGCAGAGCCAAATATCTTGTTCCATTTAAGATTGTATGCTAGTTAAGAGTTGATTATTGTTTTTGAAATCAAGCCTAAATAACTCTCTCCACATTTCTATTGCTACTCTAGTCTTCCGCAGGTATTAAACGTAGGATTTGGTGTAGTTGGAGCTCAACCGGATGCGCTTTTTTCAGCGACCAACTTTCAAATAGTTTACTAATACGGGAGAGGGCGGTTGGACGCAACCGCTCGGCAAGGAGACAAAAATAAAGTCAACGGTATCAAATCATTCTTAGAGATCACTGAGATCACACGGTGTAACAATAGGGCGGTTATATATGGCGTACTTTAGCTCAAGTCGTACTTAACGCAATTATAAAGGATAGGCCTTAAGTACGACTTTAGCTATAGTACGCGATATGAGTACTACTGAATTACTTTGCAGCATCGTACGGAAGAGATCTCTAACGTGGATCTGTCGGGAGACAACTCCTTGGTGGTGGACATTTCGGACGCGTTGTCGGAGCGCGACAAGGTCAAATATACCGTCCACACCAAAACCTCGCTGAAGCACTTCAGCAAGCCCGAGATGTCGGTTGTGCGCGAACACGATGAGTTCAAGTGGCTCCATGCCTGTCTGGAAGAGAATGAGAACTACGCTGGGTTTATTGTGAGTTTGCTGTTTTTGTTAAACTTTTGCGCTTTTATTAATAAGAGAGCATTTTATTAATAAGAGTATTTTATTGGTTGACAATTACTAACGCGCACTACCACACGCATCGGGTTGGGTTCCGAATCGCGCACTTACGCTAAAGGCATACTTAACGCAATGTACGTCGTTAGCTCAAGTACGCGTTTAGAAAACAATCCATAACAATATTTTGTAATACAATATTTTGTCACACTCATGCTCATTCTTCCGAAAGCTGCAATTATAGAATGTTGGATAAGAAATTTCAGTAAAATAAGTAGACGGGCGAACGGCCAAAATAGCATTGGGGTGGAATAACTCGAAGAAATTGTAATGAAAAGTGAGGCAGTGGTTGCGGGCGCGGAGCGTAGCATATTGAACTGGGTTTTTTGGTTCGTGCCATGGCGACGAGGGGGTGGCTATCACTGACTTACGGCCGCTACAACCCGTCTGGCTATGAACGCTGGCGGGCGGTGATTCGCTTCTGGCGGCTGTGATTGTTTGGGGAAACATGATATTCCCGCTTCGTTCGTAAGAACTGATTAAGCGAAATAAATAAAGAAAGAAAAAAAAAGTTAGGCAGTTTCGACTACTTTTAGATACCACCACCACCTCCTCGACCGGACTTTGACGCGTCGCGGGAGAAGCTGCAGAAATTGGGTGAGGGCGAGGCGACGATGACGAAGGAGGAATTTCAGAAGATGAAGCAGGAACTCGAACAGTAAGTCGCTTTTTTGCCCTACCCAATGTCATCCTACTCATTGCCTAAGGTTTTACATCGCGTACTTTAGCTAAAGTCGGACTTAAGGCCTATCCTTAACCATTGCGTTAAGTCCGACTTTAGCTAAAGTACGCGATGTGAAACCGGCCCATTGTCTTAAGGTTCTACATCAGTAATAAAGTGCTTAAGGACGCTCTAAACTACTGAAATTTATACTTTAATAAATTTTATTAGGTTTTAATTTCAGGACACTTTTAAAATTAGCCAAGACAGTTTGTTGAGCTAGTTGCACAGAAAAGTGTTCAGATTGATTTAGAAGATATCCTTGTTACTTTAGAAATGGTTTAGACTGCGTAGATTGTGGAAGCCAGTTTTGCGAAAAAGAGCTTTACAGAAATGATTAATTGTCATTGTTATCGCTTAAATTTTGACCTTTTTGTTGCAAGTCGGAAATTTCGTTTCAATATTAACTGATGAAACTTTCTAATCGTGTAGCTGATAATGTCGTATGCCTTGGAGCGATCCTATGTTAAACCCGGCTGCGTCGCACTACAGGTCGCTTCAAGGGCTTGTACCTTGGAGTGACCTACGTCATAGAACTGTTGTGCGACGCAGCCGGTCGCTCCAAGGTATGGGTCGCTCCAAGGCATACGACAATAACACAATTGATTGCGTGACATTCAGGGAGTATCTTGCGACGTTCAAGAAGACAGTGGCGATGCACGAAGTATTCTTGTGCCGATTGGCCGCCCATCCCATCTTCAGACAAGATCCCAACTTTACCATCTTCCTCGAATACGAACAAGATGTAAGTGATCAATTTTTTGCTCGCTGGCCTGCGGTTTTTTTATTGCATCGTTCGTGCTTTGTTCCACACAGGGCATGGATATCCGTGAGTAGATATCAAAACGGTGCTCGCAATCAACAGAATAATTCGCGTAACGCGGGTTAAATCGTCATGAATTCTAAAAGCTTCAGATTCCTCAGATTTATTTTAAAGGGAAGTTCAGTCGGTCATTTTCTGTAAGCACGTACCATTATTAATGTCTATTTGCGTATAATAAAGTGATGTAAATTATTTCCTCTTTTATTTTTACATATTATTAATTGGAAATAATTTACACCACGTTGTCTTGCGCGACTAAATATTAATTACGCTACATGCTCATCGTGAATGGCCGATCGGACTTCCCAAGTCTTCCTGTTGCTTAATTAGGTTCCCCTTAATATAGTACTGTTTTATGAACTTTTGGAGAGCTCTGCTAATTATTAGAATAGAAATTTACCACTTATTGAACATTGCAAATGAATAATATGCGCTACGAATATTCAGCTGTCAGTGCGGGGCAAGAACAAGAAGGAAAAAGTCGGTTCTATCTGGAAGCGGTTCACCCAATCCGCCGACGAGGTCTTGCTCTCTGGCCAGAAGGATGTTGATGAGTTCTTCGACCACGAACGCAACTATCTCGTCGAGTACCACGGCCATATCAAAGACGCCACCTCCAAGGCCGACCGCATTGCTCGTCTGCGCAAAAGTGAGCCCAATTTGGAATGGCTTCTTCGTTATTTACTCATTCTCACCTTTGATGACGCTCTAAACTGAAATAGAATATTAAGCGGGTTGAGGGTTAGGCTGGATAACGACTTTTGCTGATTTAACGTCGCTTTTGTGATAACGCGGCTTAATTATTATTATTACAGTAATTACAGTTTGCGCGTGTTCTTTAGCTCTGATGGATAAAGGTTAGATTTAGTGGCGTGACGCTTTGCGAAAATCTGTTACCGTTATTACTCCGTCTGGAGGTACGAGGGACAGTCAAATTAAAGTATGCCATGGGAAGGGGCTCACTCTTAGTTTACTGGCCCTAGTATTTGTTCACATTATGCGTGCGACAGCGTTCTCTGCAGTTCATTATTAGTGACTTAAAGTTGTTGATTATAAAAATGTTAAAAAGACTGACCGTATCATGTTGCAGACACTGCTGACACGTATACGAAGATCGCCGGCAACCTAGAGAAGTTGGCGACTCACGAGCGGAGCAAGGAATATCAGAAGTACTTGCTGAAGGTGTCGGACGCCTTCGAAAAGCTGCGCAAGTTGGAGGCCCGCGTCGCCACCGATGAGGAGCTTAAGCAGAGTGATTCCCTCTCTTACTTTGCTCGCGACACTCAGGCTGCCAAGGTATGCTTGTTCTGTGCCTTTCTAAGACTTGTGCCTTTCTGGAACTCTATATTAAACCTGGCTGCGTTGCACTACAGGTCTATCTAAGGGCTTGTACCTTGTAGTGACCCACGTCATAGAATTGTAGTGCGACGCAGCTGGGTCCCAGAAAGGCACACCACTTGCGCGCTTCGTTGTTTTTGTGTAGAGTATTTTAGCATAATTCGAAAGTTTTGTATTTAAATTTGTCTACTTTACAATCAGTTTTGGCTCACTTGAACTCAAATTTGTCGTACTTGCGTTTTAATTGCACGTAGAGATTACGAAATAGTGAACGAGGGATGAAATCTATCTCAAAAGTTGACGAAAGTGAATGCAGGGTTGGCGAATTATCGTGGAAGACTACTGCTTTTTATGGGTGAAAAATTCATTTGTTTGATATCGTGCGATGTTCAAATATGAATACATTTCTGTAGTTTCTGTTTCAAATGTATTGTAAATACGGTAGTTGTCGCTTCAGGATCTTCTCTACCGTCGTATGCGCTGTCTGGCGAACTACGAAGCGGCGAACAAGAATTTGGAACGCTCGCGCGCTCGCAACAAAGACGTGCCAAAGGTAGGCAAGCGGTACAATAAAGGCGGGAATGGATACAGGGGAGAATGTGCCCTCTTCCTATATGGATTTTAAAGTGTGACCCCCGATGAATAACTGAATTTGAATTTTGATCATAAAATATTTAGCTAGGTAGAAGCTCTATTTCTGAGAAAGGGAGAAACCGGGGTTTTGAAGAAGGACAATTCCTCTTCCTCCTTTCAGCCGCAATTAAAACCGTTTTTGTGGATATATCTGCTTGTTTATCGATATCGACAGAATTTATGCCGATTACTATTTATAATTAACCAATTTGCGATTAATCGCAAAAAATTAAAAAATATCATGAAACATAAGCAGAATTTCTCTGTGTATAGGCAAGCTAAAATCGGACGACATGTGTCCTTTACATTATATCCAGCAAGCTTGCATAATAACTATCGTCCCTGATTCAGGCAGAATCGGACCAGCAAGAAGCGTGCAAGAAGTTCGAGGACATCACAGGCGTTGCGAGGGGGGAGTTGCAGGATCTGAAGAAGCGTCGTGTCTTCGCCTTTAAGAAGAATCTGATCGAACTCGCTGAACTCGAGACCAAACACGCCAAGGTATCTATCTACCTGTGCTCTTTTATGCGAACTAGACGACGGATTTGTTAAAATAGTGTTAATGCTCAAAAATTTTCGATCGATAACAAGAAATCTCGCTAGGCGCCGTAGTTGGCAAAGATTATCTCGCTTCTCAGTTCGAAAATATCGTTTATTACTGAGAATGATAGCCGTTTATTGGTTTTAATGTGCCCAAATTGATAGAAAGAAGCGCCATCTACTTTCGAAGCACTTTGTACTACTTAATTTAAGATTTCTTGTTACTGGTAGGCAAATTTTGACTTTGCATGTCTGATTGACCATCAAAAACATTTTCGAAAGGACGATTTACTTGACTCAACCCTGTTTCAGGCTCAACTGGCCTTGTTGAACTCGACGATCGCCGCCCTAAAGGACGGAAACTATTGAGTTTGTACAACATGACATCATCACACTTCCTGAAGGAAGTATTTGCTTTTATGTTCAAAGTTCATTCAACGCGTCTCTCTCTCTCTTTTGGCTGTCAGTCGAAAACTACGCGCACGTATTTGAATGTGTAATTTAGTGCCTTTGTCTGCAAGTTTCCGCCGTATTATTTCTGTGAATCTTATTTTGCACGCTCCGGGAAGATGCATTCTCATACGCTTTGATATGGGTGATATGACGAGTAGATTATATATATTGGGTTGGGGCATAGGTTATGTAACTGTTTTGAAAGTATATCCGTTCAAAACGGTAACATAACTTATGCACCAACCCATTAGTTTCCTAAAATTACTAAAAATCTGACGCTTTCCAGATCGAATGGGATTCTTTTGAATTTGGGTCAGTTTCATATCGCGTACTTTAGCCAAAGTCTTACTTAACGCAATTCTAGCAAACACCCACATAATACGAGCTAATGTACACGATATGAAACCGACCCATCAAGCTGGAAACATCAAAAAAGGTACAACAATGTGTTCAGTTCGGTTTGAAAAATGCTCTTTCACTTTGGAAAGCGTTGGATGTTGAGTTAAGAGGGTTTGTGACGTCA
>NIUQ01003308.1:0-18004 GCA_002796945.1 Plectus sambesii
GCAGCAAACAAGGGCCAAGTATGAGAAACTGTGTCAAGCAATAGGTCTGACCTTATAACAGCGGAATTTGTAGAGAACGATGAGAAGAACGGTCATGACAACGACGACGCAGAGGATGATAAGGGCGTTGCCGATCGAGTACAACGCCAATGTACCCGCGTTGTCCGTCTCCGAGGTGAACGGCGTGTACAGTCTGCAATAGAAAAGCGTTGTATAGTCAAAATTTGCCGATCAGTAAAAACAAATGTTAGACTGAAAAAGGTACTGCTGCGAAAATCGATAACCACGGTGCTTGGTGAGATTGTTACTGATCGAAAAATCAGATTATACACATCCCAGAGCTGATTTCGGCAATGTTTCCAGTTACACCGTCACTCATCCTAATTCATCACTTGCATTAAACCTGGTCAACGTTGCATTCAACACATCCTCTCCGCATTCAGCCTGGTCGTCTCAGCATTCAATTAGAACGCCAGTTTGACGAAGTTGAATGAAAGAGTAGCGAATTATGATGAACGACATTTTAATGGAAAACTTACAAGTACTGTCCATCCTTGCGAGAGTAATAGCCGACGGTGTTCATGGTGAAAATAACGACGGCCATACAGAGGGAGACGGGTACGAACAAGTGGATAACGTGTGCGGCGCCGTATTTCAACTCCAATTCTTCCGGAATATCGTCATCATCGTCGCCTGCAATTTTAATCATTATCTGCGTTACTTTATGGATAAAGTTTATTTTATTGATTTATTTTTGTTTATATATTCAATTTTAATTACTTTATTTCCGCTCCGTTCAGGCTAGAGATGAGAATGAGTCACGACGAGGGGCTTATGCTCCCGGCCAAGGACTATTTCTTAAAACATTTAATAAAACTAATGCAAATGTAATAATATTTATACATTAAACATTTTTTTTACAAAATTGGCCCATTTTGGTGGCTCTAACGCTGGATTATTAATGCTGCTTCATCCTCCTGCCTCCCCTATGCAATCTTTTCTTACTGTATCTTTTTTATCTGCCAGTGTTATGCCTATCGCACCTGTTTAGTAAAATTCCACCTGCCAAGAACAACGATGATGAAGGTAATTGTTAAAATGTTCACAAGTATTCAAATTATAATTCTCTGCTTTCCAGCAATCGTGCCAGCACGTCAGCGTTTACAAAAACAAACAAATGCACAAGTGCGACGGGTTCATGTCATTTCCTAATTCATATCAGACCACCATTAGCGCTCTTCAGAACGGTGAACGAATCTTTCGACAATATTACTGCGTAGAGAGCAGGTGGACTCACCATTTACAGTCTGCTGTTCATGTCCTTGTCTAGGAGGTTGCCGCGTGGGCGGGTGAACAGATTCCGAAGGATCGTTACCGGCGGCGCCCCCCTCGGGACGAGATTTGCGCTTCTGTAAAAACAATTTAGTTAAAGGCTGATATAGTACCACCTGTCACGGACCAAATCAATGTCATATTTATTCATTAGGCGAAATGCCAGATTGGTTATTTCGTCGCAATTATGATCGAGTTGCAGAAATATTCGTGTCTTTCATGTTTGCGTAAAGTATACAATAAAGCGATTCGGGTGGCGATTTAGGTTGTATTCGAGGAGCGAAAAGCCGGATTTCCCGAATTCCGGGTTGTGAGAGAAATTCGCGAACGCAACAATCCAAAGAGTTAAATCGAAAATCCGCTTATAATAGTGTGACGATTTGAGTATATCAACTTAGTCACCCTTACCTTGGTTTACATGAATAAGAGTAAAGGACCTACTCCCCAAAAAGTACCATCATATAAAACTATCGTCACGAAAAAGTACCATACCTTCGGTCTGGCGACACGAACTTCCTCATCCGCTCGCCCTTTCTCCGGTGTCTCTTCGCCATCCGCACCAGTCATAATTTCCTATTCCACTCGACTAAACTCTTAAAAATGATATCTAAACGACCACCCATTGCCATTTATGACAATTCCTAAGGAAGAACAAGAAATAGTGCAGATATTCTGTCATGCACGCCGTATTACAACGGACCAACGAAACAATACTGCGCACATTCGACGGAAAACGATTTATTTCATTGTTTTACTTATCTGAGCAGAGTTAAGCAGAGCGAACGACAAACAATAATGAAGACACTCTCGAATACACCAAATTCAGAGCTTCGAGAAAACTTATGTCATGTAAATCGATAATATGCAGGACCTGCAGGAAAAAGCGTGCCAGTTTGAACGCATCATTCAAAATAAATTAGCTTGTCGAGCTTGTTATGCGCTGACGTAATTCGCGCAATATTTTGATCGAAATATGCAACAATCTGATTTTCACTGACGCTTTTCGCGCTTATAACATACGATATTCCCACAAGCTCTTGTTTGGTGGTTCGAAAAGTACAGTAATCACAGAACATCTGATATACGAAAATAAAGTTAAGGTACGAGGAAACCTTTCTCGTGCCGGTCACCGCTACAGCAATTGTCTACGATAACAAAACGTAACACCTTTTAAGACATGACAGTTGGTACTTTCTGGTAATGAGAAAAGGTGGTTGAGAGGTCAATATCGGACCACCCTTTTGAGCCTGAATCAGTGACAAGGAGCGAGGAAAGTTATAATGACAGTGGAAGACGGTGGTTCCGAAGCCATTTCAAGAGCCGCTGCCGTCTGCGTCGCCTTGAATTTAGCATAGCTCGAATATTACACGAGTTTTGACGATGACTTTGTCGCGTTCGCGTTAAGGTGCAAATACACCTCTAACTAAACTGACTTTTGGCGTCATTTGGCCATGTGCCAAAACATAGTAGTCTTGGCACAAGGTATTAAAAGTAACCCATTCATTTGCATCCTTAATTTTCTGCCGCCAGCCCGTGCTGAATTCGAAAAAAGATTCGGAACCACCACCATCACCCATAACGGTAAGCGTCAAAATGAGGTGTCTACGGTTTCTTCTTTCCGCCGCGTGAGGCGCCACCTCCGCGCTTTCCGGGCGTCGACGATTTCCGCCGACCGCGACCACCGACGGCTGAGGGCGTTTTCTTGCCGCTCAACTTGGTATTGCGGGCGCAAGAATTGCAGTACCAGGGCTGGTCGTCGGGCGGAGCCACCAGCAGACCCACGCAGTTCCTGTAAAAAAACCATTTCACGACAGTCAAACGAGTGACAATCCCAAATTTGGCTATTGACCCTACGAACTCTTCCTCGAACGCAAAAATCATTCTACTCCTCAAAGCGTGCATAGGAAAAAAACGCCTCGAGAGGTAGAAATTCCCCAAACTAAACCATTTAAGCTCAAGTTAAATTTGAATTTCGCGCCCAACTGCCTATATAAACCCAAAATCAGCGGCGTTCGGCTATTAATAGTAAAAATTGCAGGCAACGTACCAATGGAACCAGTTGTTGCAGGCATCGCAGCCTATCATATCACAGGCGCCGTCGACATAAGCGACAGAGCAGACGGGACAGATCCAAACCTGATCATCGCCACCTCCCGAAACGGCGCTGCTGCTCGCGGCCGGCGAAGATGCCGGCGTCGATCGAACTGAAAATGCAAATAAATACTTTTCGCGTCACTTTTAGCAGAGCTTTGTCTTAAAGCTTCGTAATACAGTGAAATTCGAATAACTGAAGCTTCGCGGGAGTTAGCCAAAAGCTGCGATTATCCGCGGTGCAATTTTGCAGATGCTACTATATTAAACAAAGATATAGAAGAAATTTGCTGGTCAGTAACAAACAATCATAGGTTGAATAAGTAAACTGCTTCGATGATTAATAGCGCTACTTTTTTCTGTCAATTTCCGCACGTAAACACCAAGAAACGACTCTCATTCTTGATAAGAGACAGCGTTCAAGCACCGAAAAGCGAGCTCATCTTTGCCAACTACGGTGGCTAGCTCTACTTCTTGTTACTAATAAAAAAACGACTATAATGAGGTAAAATTGTTTGTTGGTAGAGTGTAAGTTACGGCGAGGCAACGTAAATGGAAGTTTCTCAAAAAAAAGAACCATACCGGGGGAGATTCTGGGGGAAGCAGTCGGCGGCCTGGTGGCAGGCTTGATGATGTCATCCGATGGAGCGATTGAGCCACGAGGCGGCGGCGCGAAATCATAATCGTCCATCGCCGAGCCGCAGCGCGAAGGAGACGGCGTCTTCGGCGGGGGACTCGCCTGCGCTGATGGCGGCGGCGGTCCACTGATTGTGCTGAAAATATACCATATATTTAAGTCGATTCTTGGTCGAATAATTTAGTCATAAAACTGTTCCTATAAAAAATATACAACGTGATTTAAAACTATCCCCTTCCTCGATTGACCAATAAAATCAACGATCTACGGGCTTATGATAACTTGAATAAGGGCAAAACGGGCAAATCTAGTACCTCATAATACGACTAACTACGATGCAATTTAGGAATAAAACAAAACTTTACAAACGTCTACCATTAACAATAGGTGCAACGAATTGCTCCCAGCTAGCACTATGAAGCCATAATTTTATAAATTGAAATATCAAAGATCAAGATATAAGATGTATCAGTGGTTACTAGCCACACTCAGCGTTAACTTGACAGAGGTGACAAATTACATCTAAGACATCCTCTATCGATTTTGGAAAAGTATGAAAAAATCCAAAAACCTACCTCGTATCAGCGGTCGCCGGTGAAAGATTATCTCGCTGAATGCGCAACGGCGCGATTTTCAACTTGAGCGGTTGACAAATAGTAGTCTTAGTGGCAGCCGGTGGGGGCGCAGGTGGTGCAGCAGGAGCTGGAGGTGACGGCTGTTTCGGCTCGCCACCACCAGAGGGCGCCAGTTTGATTTTCAACTTGAGTTTGGGCATCTTCGCGGCAGCAGCCAAGTCGGGCATGTCATCGTCGCCCTTCCGTTTGAGACTTTTTTGAGGCGCCTGATGAGCAGGGGTGCTCTCAGGTGGCTGGCTCGGAATCGTGTCATGTTGCTGAAATACCGTATTTAAGAAATAATGGCACACTAAGAAATAGTGGCACGGGGTAGAGGGTGAATGAAACAATTGTGGCACAGGCGGAAATAGTGGCACATGTGCCACTATTTTTCACGTATTGACCGGGGTCAGGACTATCTCAGAGGCGATGATAGTGTTTGTGACTGCGATTCGGTGGTCTTTTAGCAACTGTGAACTGGAAATTTCTAAAATGTAGCTATTTTGTTCATTAAAGTACCATTTTCCACGTCCTAGTGATGATGAAATATGTTGAGGAGGAGGTTGAACTTATAGTGGTACACGGTATAGAGAGGGTTGAAATAATAGTGGCACACGCGGAAATAGTGGCACAGGGTAGAGAGTGATTGAAACAATAGTGGCACAGTGCCATTATTTCTTAAAATACGGTAACTATTACTATTATAACAACAATTGCTAAATCATATCTAATCTATTCCGTAACAATATAAATGCTATATTCAATGCTAATCGAAGCCTGCCCTTTAACCATAAATAAGCCATTTTCATAATTAACCATAAAAGCATTGTTTAAAAGGTCAAATTAATGATATTCAAATTACTATTCGATTTATCGCATCCAACACCCTCACTTTCCCACGCAGAAAAGTAAAATTTCGGTTTCCATAGGAACGGAGCGTGCGTCAACGGCGTTTATTATTAATTTATGGCAGAAACTTTTGAGTATAAACCATCGAGCACTTTTTCTTTCTTCTCTTCTTTATGGCGTTCCTTATCTTGGTGACGCTCCTTATCTTTCCGATGATGATGATGATGGTGTTTCTCTTTATCCCGCTTTTGCTTTTTCTTCTTTTTCATTTCATCCTAAAAACAATCTAATTTTAGTCAAAAGTTCCACATTTGCAACAACTAATTTTCTATTGCAAAAGACAAATTGCTCCAAAAGCCGAAATAGCATATCTTATGTAATTTTTGCAAGAAAAAGCCACTAAATGATTATCATTCTCAGTTAAAATGGTTTTTGCGCACCGATAAGCAAGCTCATATTTGCCACCTACAATGCTTGGCTCGATTTCTTGCCATCGATCGGAAAATTTGGCTATACACCTCCCACTCATTGCCTCGTGTGATGTCAGTTTAGTTACAGTCAACTGTGTTTATAACGCCTGGCTCTATAACGTCGCTGGCTTTATAACGTCGGTCATTGGCTGGTCCCGTTTACTATGTATTGTACAGGGCTAACTGCCTCTATAACGTCGCTGTCCTTATAACGTCGGTCTTTGGCCGGTCCCTTGACCGACGTTAAAAAAGCAGTTGACTGTACCTGAATACGTTCTGACGGCTGTTTCGAAGGTTGGTCAACGGCGGCAAGAGGCTGGTGCGACGGTAGACGCATCTTCGGAAAAGAAATCGGAGGGACCTTCTCTGAGACGGCCGGCGCAGCAGCAACTGCTGCTGGAGCTGGCGAGGCAGAAACAGACGGCGCAATCGGTTGCGACGGCTTCTCGCTACTGCTGCTTGACGAAATATGTGGCACTTTCTTCTTGTCAATCGACAGCGTCAACTTCGGGAAAGGGGCGTCTTTACCTAAAATATTTCAGCGTGTTTACAAGGTTGAGAATTACTGTATTTCTTGCAACAAAATAACATATTCTATTTGAGCTAATTTGCTTATATTTCTTTATCTATCAATCACCATACCGGTGACAGTCATGCGACGGCCGACCGGATATTCTACTGTCGCTATCCATACTGGCGGGTTCTCAAACCCACCAGCAAAACGCGGACACTGCGAAAGCGGTACAAACGCTTAAGAACAAAAATATCTATCTATCACCATAAAAGACTGCAAAATTGTGTAATAATCGTAATTTTTATTTCATTTTATTCTCTGTTCGATGCTGACCACTTTAATGTTTAAACGAAGTTGCCAAAACGCTCATAACTATTCATATTGCGAAAGAATCTGAAGTTGAAATGTATTAAAAATTAGCATTTGCAAGTAATAAAAGCCGCACAAAAACAACACATCTGCTTGCTTAACCATTACAAACAAATAATCTATCAAAGATGATGAGGTGCGAAAGTATTCGAGCGAAGTTATTCAAGTTGGATATACGTTCACTACTAATGATGATAATAACGATGAGAAACACAAAATAAGGGTTAAGCTATGTGCATCTAAAATTAACTGTGAAGTATAAGTGGGAAAAAATCGGCGTACCATGAGATTCCTTTTCCCTCTTTTTCTCCTTGTGTGGTTTGTGAACGTGTATCTTCAGTGGCGAGACGCTCAGTTTCTGTTTGCTGCTGTCCTCCTAAATCAATTTTCTTTCATTAATCTCCAATTGACCCTTTCTTTTGCAATCAATCTTGATAGTGTTACGGCCTTTTTTGATTACCGTATTTCTTCCAATAATCGCCCCCCTCTGGCCTAGGTTGAAACAATAATCGCCCACCCTCCAATAATCGCCCACCCCCCAACAATCATCCCCCTTCAGAGTCATAAAAACAGTAAACGTCTGTGCAGTGAAGATCAAAACTGAACTCCCATTCACTTTCCACTACTAATACTGCTTTATCTCTTTATTTATGACTAATATTATATATATTAAAGTAACGATAGTAAAAGATAGATGCCCTCTCTTCAACAAGCGCCTTCATTCAAACATCGATCGAAATAATAATCGCCCATCCTCCAATAGTCGCCCACCCTCCAATAATCGCCCTCCTCAAACCGGGGTTGAAAAAATAATCGCCCAGGGCGATTATTGGAAGAAATACGGTACACAGACACGCGATGCTTATACAGATGCAGACGTCAAAGTTAAAATATAAAAGTACAAATTTACCTTATGCAATTTAAGCGGCGATTTGGCAAGTTTGGCAGATGCAGGGAGTGGATCGGGAGCGAAAAGTTTGACGGTCACCGCCGGCTTGGGAATGTCGGCCTTCTTAGTGGACAACGGTTGCTGCTCGCTCGTCTTCGACGACGGAGTATCCGACGGTTTACTCGACGGTACCCTCAGGGACAATGGCGGAAGAGATGGCAGTTGACTGAAATACGCATGTTCGCTAATGTATGCAGCCCTTTTAAGTTCAGCTGTCACGCTGCGACAAGGCGAAACCTTCACACTTCTTCGATTATATAATTTTCAGAGGTTTCCGTCCATATTTTTCCTTCTTTCAATAACTCAACTAATAACTTCCTATAACTCTAACTAATATACGCCAATTGAGCCGAAATTTTATGCACAATATAACCTTAATATAAAATCCTGCCGAGAAATTTGAAAGTTATCCTCTTTTACTCCGATCCTTTAAGCATTGAAACGGAGTGATAGAGAAAATGTATTCATTAATACCGGATTCGACAGCAAATATTATGCCACTAAAGCTTTTAATGAAAGAAATTTAATAATTAACATATTAAAATTTCTCACATCATATTCAACCGCGAATTCGTCACCACGATTACTTCAAGGTCATATCAAAAAAGAACTCACGAAGTCGATGGAAGTTGTTTGGTCTTGGAATGAGTTTTCTTGGAAACAATTGGCGCGAAATTTTTGCTGACAATGTCGCTAATCACCTTAGCCTAAAAGAAAAGCAGTAACATTTAAAAACACATACAGCATCTACTATTGTCCAACAACGGCGGATTTTGAGTACGCCTCTATCTTATAAGTTAGTATTCTTGCGCAAAAAGTAAATGCTTTTAATACAGTCAAATATCTCATAACCATGCCCAGCATGTACATTATTTTCACTTCACTAAATACAGTTTCCAAATCAAACAGAAAACTCTTGGTAGAGATTTGACTAAAAGAATGTTCTTTTCCCATTTGGAAAACGCCCTCTTTGGTTTGAAATGCGTCTATATTAAGGTGAAAATAGTATGTACTCGATAAGAAAAACAATCCTAACCTGAGCGCTCTTTTCCTCTTCTGCGGCACGTTTCTTCTCCAGTTTCTTGCGGATTCCTTCGATAGTCTTTCCTTGCTCACGATTCTTCTTCAGCTTTATTTGCAGTTCGGCGAGGTTGGTGGAGGCTGGCTCTTCTATGGATGGCGGAGGTTCGGGCTTGAGAACGGCTGAAAGTAAGTCCATTTATAAATAAATATTAAGAGACGTGGACGGTGATGTAGTATTTCAAATGAACAACTCGTTTTTGACTTATCGATCGGTTAAGGCGTAAGGAAGTTTAGCAAATCATGTTAAAAAAATCGTTTCTATGAATTTGGAGTCTTTTTTGTACACGCACATCCACAAAAATCAGTCAAAAGCCAAATAAAAATGGTGAATTGATCCGTACAGTCCGATCAGTCGCAACAACAAAAAAATTTGATAAATTTCACCCATCCATCCAAGATTTAAATAACGGATCGATTTTCTACGGTATCCTCTTTGAAACAAAGCTATTATGTAATTACAACCGTACGATAGAGGCATTTAAAGTAGCAAACCTGGAGGCTTCGGTTCGAACGTAGGGGCGGGTGGCGTCGGAGTGAAAGGCGCGGAAGGTGTCGGCGATGTTAGTCGGATATTTTCCCCGATGACCGCCGTAATGCACTCGTCGATGCTCGAATCGAGCGAGGATGCGATTTCGCCTGGTTCCAAGTCGATGCTTCTATCTAACTGCTTCTTCTCTTTCTTCGACTCCTTCACGTGAACCTTAAACAAACTGTTCTGTACACCAATAATGTTAAGCGGAAGACGGTTCAGGCGTCGAATATATAGTTAATATCGTATATAACAATTTCACTTCTAATGGTTATTTCTCCTGTAGCGGATGCATTCGATTATAACGCTTCCGTTTATCATGGTCACATTTGACCGATCCTGAATTTGCCACCTCCTATGTTTTGTACAGGGCAAAAATCGTTCAGAACGGTAATCGCTCGTAATGGTCAAAATCCGTCAATCTTCTCATCATCGGTATACACAATTTCCACTGTGCTTCAAAACCTTCTAGATTTTACCATGTTTCATCACGACCGACGAGTAATCATAATTGTAACCGCTCATCGTCGCGAACTGCTAATTCGTGACGCCAACTTAATTCCCCCAATACTTGACATAAACAGACTACACCAATCAAATTTAGCGCAAAAATTCAAACAATTATGTACTATTATGAATTTCCCACTAAAATATGAACTAAAACATAGCGTATCAGCGAGAGCTAAAGAAAAATGCAAGGAAATATTTTCATGGACGAATGTAGTAACAAACAAACAAACAAATAACACTACAAACAATTACCTCTTTTTGCGGTTTCGCCGTTGGCTGCGGGATCATGCCGAGTTTGATAACTATTTTCGGCTCGTTACCGCTGCTCACCTCCATTACTCTTTCAGGTGTCTTCGGAGAGGGAGACCTTTTCACAGCCATCTCTCTAATCTGAAACAGGAACCAACAATAAGGACAGTAGCATTCGGTTGAATTAATATCGGCTCCATTCAAAAGTATAACCCAGAGATCACGCAACTAGAATGTCTCCAAAACATGTCCCTCTCGTTCTCTTTTCAAGCAGCGGTAGCATTTTACTCGGAAACAAATTTTAAATGATTAATTTTCCCCAAAAATATACGCAATACTTCAATGCATAATAGCATGAGCACTGAAAGTCGCTAGAAACAGTTTAGCAGTTTCATGAAAATGGCCTATACAGGAAAATTTCGAGAAAAGACAGTACAGTAGAAATCGGATATAAGAGAAAACCGGATATAAGAGAATTTTTCTGAACTCTCGTGCTCAGTCAGTCATATGCTACAACACTTAAGAGAAACCGGATATAAGAGATTTTTTTCACCTCCCCTGCATTCTCTTATATCCGGTTTCTACTGTACCTTTGGCAGAGGAGTTCGGTCAAGCCTTGATTCTTTTCCTCCATCCGCTGCAGTCACTGATGGAGAAGGTGCAACGCTCACCGGCGGCTGCTTCGGCGCCTTCGACGGCGGCGGTTTCTCTTTCACAAGCCCCAACTGCAAGGCGGTTAATTCGCCAAAATCTGGCAGCTCGTCGTTAGCCGTCGGTTTCGTTCTGAGAAAGAACATTTTATGCGCGATACAATTAACCGCAAAGACGAATTAGGATCGCATTTTTCAAGTTCAAAACGAAGATTTCGCGTTGAGAACTAATGAAATGGATTCCTTTTATGCTTGCAATAGCATTCACATTACGCTATTCAAAATTCCGCTTATGTGAATTTCGATAATGCGAGCCAGATTGCTCTCAATATTATAACTAGCGCGCGAATACAACTTGAATTTTTTTAAATAAGCGAGCTTGAAAATTCAGGCACTCCTGTAGGACAGGGACCCTAAATCGGCCGTTTCAATGCAGACAAGCGCGATTCTATGGTATATAGTTGCACTGAGTAATTTTGGGACTCTAATCTATAGGAATGCCGTAATTCAAAGCAGCAAGAACAATAGATGTCCTGGAAAAGCTCAAACGGCCGCTTACTTTCGCCGCACTTCAGACATCGTTGACCTTCTTGCGGTGGTGGACAGTTTGGCCGGAGTGCCATCGCCGTTTTCTGGCTGTTCCTTCTTTTTACTTTCCGATTCCGTTCGCGATTCTTTCTGTTCGGATGATTTTGTCTTGCCTGAATGGAAAGCAGTTATACGCCGTCGAGTTTTGTGTTTTTATGGTTAAGGGCGCCTCTTGACAACTGACACATTTATTCTTACGTCCATCACACTTTCTTTTATGTTGATTTTTTGCGGCGTGCTATTCGCTCCGACTTATCTTACATAGTGTGCATATAAATTTGTACTATTATGCGTCAGTTCTGATCATTTGTCGATATTTCAAATACTCTGACTCACGCCATCACGACACGAAGGCCAACGCACGTTTTCGAATGCTCGCAAACTATTACTCCCTGTTATCCGAGCAAAATTAAAAATGAATGACGCAAAAAATTTTCAATTAAGCGGGCCTGTTTCAGAGCCATCAAAGTATCAATGAAAGAGCAGCGATAGGAAAGCTGCGCCTAAAGTGCGCATGGCTAAATTGAATTTTATCATAAGTGACATAATCGGATTCGACGGCTCGCTTTTCAGTTGAGCGCTTACAATCTTTTTAAAATGCGAACATTCTTTTGAAATCTCCTCGAAACACTCACTATCGGGAAGCCATTCTGGATGTTGAGGGGGGAAATAAGAAGGAATGTAATCCTGGCGCATTGCCAATTCTCGATCAGAAACTGGGCCGAACAGCGGCTTTTGCTTGTGTCCTTTGACGGGAAACAAAGGAATCTGAAAATATTTAGCATTAAACCGTAATTAATCCCACTTATCATATTCGTCGAATTTCTAATGGTGCATTTGATATTGATTTAGAGTCGTCACTTGTCGATGATTAACAATAAATCTCGTCAGCCACCGTAACTGGCAGCGATTCGCTCGCTTTTCAGTGCTTGAACACCATTTTCACCAAGAATAATAGTCGGTTCTTGGTTTTTACGTGCATTAATTGATATTACGAAGCTTTATAAACTTTCAAATCAGTTTGCCTTATTCAATCTAAGATTTCTTCTAAATGATAGGTAAATTTGAAAATAAACGTAGAATAAATATAAAGTGATTACTTTGACAGGCAGAGTGTCCGGTGCAACTTGTCTCATGTATTCTCCGAGCTCCGTCACTGAGATTTGCTGCTTGGAAAACGCTTGTCCTAAGTCGTCTAATATAGGCACAGTACGACCACCTGCAATCATAAGCAATTGCTTAAAAGTACGAAAAAGACTAACATCAAAGGATAATTATAAACTCATACTGAAGGTATCGTTTACAGCACTTTCGCTTTTGATGGTAATTTGCTAATAAAGGTCAGATTTGACCGGTCCCGAGTTTTTTCGGCCTCTTAGGTTTTGTACGAGGCAAAAATTGTCTAAAGCGGTAATCGCCTGTACCGGTCAAAATCTGCCCATGTAAACGATTTCCACTAAATCTGTCAGGGTTTGCTGTTGGGAAGAACGTTAACCTCCTCTGCGCGTAAAATTAACTTATTTTGAGCATAAAAACACAGGAATCAGTTCCTACTTTTCAAGTTCGATAATATTAACCCACGCAAGAGAGGTTTGCATAATCATTAGAGATGTTTAAAATGCACTCAAAGTCAAGTCAACTAAATTTGTCTGCGATTCAATGTTCAAATAAAGACTGAGAACAACTCCACGTAAGTAAGAGCAAAGATATAACAAAGATTCTAAACTGAATTTTTTTATGAAGATATCGATCCACAAACATATCTTAAACAGATTTTGACAAATTCTCCTTCATCTCTTTGGCTTTCGCACGATATGACGTAGAAGAATGCTTATAGAAGAAACTCATCCATGATTTGACGCGTCCAATTATATGTTATACCCTACTAATAAAAAAATGACGGATGACTCACTTTGTTCGCTCTGCTCATGCAGATCCTTGCATAGGCGTTCAATGTACAGTCGTGTAACGTCAGCGAGAACGTCCAACGAGCTGTTCTGCGCTGTGCTGAAGCCCATATTCTGGCAGATTTTCGCCGCGCAAATGCGCACTACGCCCGTAGCGAACGAATCTCCACTCATCTTCTTTCGCTCGCTTACAGACGGGCTTTCTACCTTCAAACACAGAACAGTTTTTCACGAAGCATCGAAGAAAACAGCGTTGCTGTCGTTATTTGACAATCGCAACTTCAGATAATATCGCAAGTGTGCGCTGCTGTACAGGAATTTGATGGAAACATGAATAGAACTTGACGATCGATTAAGATTCGACTCGGGACGATCTATAACTGTAGCAACGATCGCAAATTCCGCGATTCCGCTGCTTCGCTGTCCTCAAACGGCGGAACGACGCTACCGTAACCGTTCTTCCCTGATCATGCCAATCTCTTCGAGGTACTTCGAATCTAACTACCGTGGGTGCACCTCATTTCGGTCACTTTTAGGGAATATTCACGATTACGTAAAAATTAAAGTTTCTGGTAAAATATTAGCGATAGGAAGTGATTACTAGAGTATTAAGGAATGTATAAACGAAATTTCATGCCAAACCGACAACTATGCGCGAAGATATACGTTGTGAAAGACGGGCACCTACGCCGTTTGACGGCGAAAAGGTGAACCTCATTCCGGTCACATTGCTCTTTGGCAGCCTCTCAGAAATTTCTAATTCATCCAAAAAATCTGTTCATTATACTAAGTAATAGCTGGTGAAAAGTTGATTTTAATGATATATCAAGTTTTAATGGAACATGATTTGTTGAAAAGTTATAACGAATAGAAATTTATCACTACGCCCCGCGGAAAAAATTGATGAAAAATTTGTGTGTGCTCGAATCGGCCGCCATATTTCTTGATACAGAATACGAATTTAGTAGAGTTTGTAACCAAAAGAAAGCTCCTTACTCCAGCTTTCCAGTTATATACAGTTCGTTCGATTCCGCTTAGTTTTAATGGCTTAATAATTTAATCTTATCAAAGTGACCGGAATGAGGTTCCGACCGGAATGAGGTTCACCCACGGTAAAGAATTGATCCTCGGCGAACATGCTGTTGTCGCAATTTAAAATATTTTGCAAAATGACCGAATCGAGTAAGATACTTATCTTTTTGAGCACCATATGGAACCTAGCATTTCATAAATTCACATAATTTACTTCAAGATCACGAACTTGAAATAGTATAAACGAACAAAGTTACGTTGTGCAGGTGAGTTAAGTCATAATTGGCTCATCAACATCGGGGATTACAAAATTCTGGAATTTTTGAACATAGGTGCAGCGCCACTTAAACAAAAAATTAGCTATCAAACTAGAAAAAACTGAACAACGTAAATATGGTAGACAGAAAAAGCAAACAATTGAGCTATAAGGACATGTGTTCAGTGCCAATAGTCAGCAAGGATTTGTTCGTGTTGTTGACGGGAGCGAAGGTCGATCTACGTCGAGTCATGTAGCCAATGCGCATGTGGTCGACGACGAGGTGGACGAACCTCTGCCACACGTATAGCATGAGCACTCGTTGCGATCCCGTCATGTAGTTCGATAGCGTCTCGTCGATCATATCATTCATGCACACCTGACGATAAATGCAGTCAACTGCCATAAACTAACATGGCATGTCGGTCAGGGGAAAGGGATGTGACATGTCATTTCCGCTCTAATGAGGACACTTTCAAAATCAAAGAGGACGTTTATTCGTCGATGAAAATACGCCTCAATTTACCGTCTTTTGAGCTACAGATCACTGAACTGTAGTCAACGATTCGCGAGATGCAACTTTTGTACCTACTATTAAAATCGGTGCATGAAGAAAAATAATTGTCGCTTAATGAATTACTGAATTTCGATTGGTTAAAGTAGGACAATCGGAGTCAGCATTATGTAGGCTCGAAAGAATCACCATGAATATGTCCCAGAACATAGCCTGGAATCCACGCGACTGAAAGAGAGCGTGGCGAGCGCCGAGCTGTTTGCAGAGCAGTATCATCGTATCGTCATTGAGTTTTTCCGTTACAAGAAGCCTGTGGAAGAATGCCTCAACAGCGAGGGTCAGCCGGACGAAGATAGGATCGTTCTCCACCTTCTCGTCCCCTTTGATACCGAATATGACCTATAGAACAAATAACTGCTTTTACAGTACTAAAGATTGAGGGCAGAATGATGGACACAACCACATTCGCGTTGTGGGAAGGAGCTTTAAAGACATGGAATCTATGCCATTAACGCACAATAATTCAAAACTGACATAATTTGGCTACGTTTTACTTCTTGAAACATGATCATATATGACAAAAATTGATAGTTACTATTAATCACAGGTTTTAGAGAAACGCTGCTTTTTAAAAGGGCCTTGGCCGAGAAATATCCCCAACCACTGCAGGCTACCCACAGTATTTAAAGGCTACGGCTTATATTCAGTCATAGATTAAAGCCGAAGCATAAGAACCGAGAGAACACCATGAATATGCAATGAGTGAATCGAGAAAGTGTGATAAAATATTGTTCTTTAATAAGGGACGCACGAGATTGCATGAGAAAGAAGACAAATTGTCGAGTACCTTAATGGCCGTGCTGCGTTCAAATGCTCGAATCCAAACAGTTCGAAACATATCAGGGTTGCGCTTTATTAGCCTAAAATAGATTCATTAAAGATTGCTCGCCTACTGAGAGACACATCAGTTTTGTACCCAACATATGATTTAAATAATTGCTTCTAACGAGTAAACATGTATTCCTACCGAGGCCATTCTGCCATGAGCATCTTCTTTTCCGCTGACGTTAGCGTCTTCCTTTCAGCAATACCATCACTGTTATTTTTCCCAAGAACTGCCGCTCGATTGCCCATTTTGTTTTGATTATCAAATGTGAAGTTCAGAAGGGCATCTAAGCATAACTGAAAAGAAAACAATTAGTCAAGGAAGGAATGGGCAATAATAAACGAGCCTTGAAAAAAAGAAACGTAGATCGTCTTGAAGACAAACTCACCAAGAAGACGGCTTTGCAAATTTTCCGTCAGCAGTCTATTTTTATGAAACTATTGAGAGTTGATAACTGATAAATTGGATCTCATTACTGCGAAGACGTCACCGCATTATTCCATGCAAAAATGATGCGCAGGTGAAATCGATACTCATTTATTCAGTTATCAGCACTCGACAATTTTATGAATCAGGCCCCGGTGCGTAGCAAGCAATAGTCCCCAGTTCGTATCATGGAAGTACAAGACCAAGTATAGAACACTCAAACAATGAGAGAATGTAAACAACTGCAAATAGAGTCATCTAATCGGAAGTGGCTTTACCTGTCGTAGCATTTAAGCCCATCGATACTCTTATTCCGCCTACACCTATTTTACACGCCGATCAGCACACAGAAGCGCGACTCACTAAAAGTTGACAATGTGCTCTTCTCATATTATTAAAAGTGTTTCAACCCGACAGCTCGGTTGCCAGGCGCCCAAGTCTAAAATTTCACCACTAACTAGTTGAAGAGGGAGCAAACAAATATAATGAATAGGTGAATCGTACGCACGATTGATCGATGAAGCGACGTGCTCACTAACCTACAGCAAGCCTGAACAGACGTAATGGGCATCTGAAGGTGATTGAAGCAGCATGCAAACCACATCACGCTGGGAAATTTCGGTAAAATGCTCGGGAGCTCTATTCTACATTATTGCGACTCAATATTTACGACGACGTGAATAATTCAAAATATACAATATCAATTATGAGCGGCGTAATCGATTTTTTTATGCTTTGAATTTTTCGCTTCGTCGTTGGCGATATTGGAGAACCTGCCTACTAATAAGATACATGTATACAAGATTTTGTCATGCATAAGTGCGAGTATACGTATTACAGCTGCACAATTCTCGAATATGCGCACAAGTATCGCGGTCACATTCGCGTTTCAACTTTAACTGCAATCGCTCTGTTTATTGGAAATGGTTCTGGGCTATTTGCGGCTCGATGACTACAAGAGCTGAGTAATGAAACAAAAGTGTACCGCAGTCACTAGTTGCTCAACATACTTGAGTACTCTCTAGTCAAGCAACCGAAATAGCGGTGATGAATGGCACCAATATGAGCACGAGGGTTAAGGGAGACGCGCATCGTTATGCATTGACTAAAGGCATAAGTGGATGCCGGTCATCATCTGGAAGAGTGTACAAGCTGTGGAACTGGGAACATTCGCATTACACCCATAGCTTTATTAATCCAATGTCCAACAAAGTTGACTTAGCGGCGAAACGTTTTAAACCCTCCAGGGGCGTATTTCATAAAGGATTGCGATTGCGAATTGCGATTGCGAATTGCATTCGCAACTGCATTCCGCAATTTTCATTTTCATAACACAATTGCGTTTGCAAGTCTTGCGAATTGCATTTTCGTCGACAGTTCGTCAAAATGCATTTCTAGAACCCCAAATATAATTCGAATATGTGAATGCTCATTCACCTGTAAAATAGAAAACTCATTTAGAATTACAGATATGAATATTGACGAACTGTCGACGAAAATGCAATTCGCAACACTTGCAAACGCAATTGATTTATGAAACTGCGATGTC
>NIUQ01003309.1:0-18011 GCA_002796945.1 Plectus sambesii
AAATTTATCAATCAGTAACAATAACATGTTAGACTGAATAAGGCAAATTGCTTCGAAAGTCAATAGCGCGTTATTCTATCAATTCACGCATGCAAAAACCGAGAGACCACGATCATTACTCTAGGTGAAAAGCGGTGTTCAAGCACCGAAAAGTGAGCTAATCTTGGCCAAATACAGTGGGCCGGTTTGACATCGCGTACTTTAACTGAAGTCGGACTTAACGCAATGATGAAGGATAGGCCTTAAGTACGACTTTAGCTTAAGTACGCGATGTGAAACGGGCCCAGTGTCTAGCTCGATTTCTCGTTACAAACAGAAAAATTTCGACTATTTTTTGAATATCCATCAAATGATTCATCCAACCGAAACAAAGCTTAACTATACCTTAACAGCGGTCTTTGTCTTGTCAATATCATCGCTGTCAATGCTTTGATTCTTGCGCTTCTTGCGTCCTGGCTTCGTGCCAGAAGACGAAGGAGCATCAGAGTCATTCAGCGATTTCTGGCCGCCTTCCCCTTCGTGTTGCGGTCCCATAATCATCTAAGAGTTACGCAATAGTAAATGGCGCATTTTCCCTCCTTCGAACCTCGTGAGTTTATTGTTGTACCGTATAAGAAA
The DNA here is from genome assembly GCA_002796945.1 of Plectus sambesii. Lineage (NCBI taxonomy): Eukaryota > Metazoa > Nematoda > Chromadorea > Plectida > Plectidae > Plectus > Plectus sambesii. The sequence continues at coordinate 619 of NIUQ01003309.1, forward strand.
GAGTGATCATTTATACTGCTAGCCAATCACTAAACGCGCGCTACTCTACACATAGTCTCACAGTAGTCGGGCTAAAGGGCGACCGGTACGCGATGGCTACCGTAATCGGAGGCGCGTGATTTGAACTGTGTTACGTAAGAGTTTGTGGCCATAGCAATGGCGTACTGTGCTATTTGAATGCAAATGTTGTAAGCTGGCGAGAATCGCTTTAGGACCTCTCTCGTACGGGTCGCCCTTTAGCCCGATTAGTCTCACTGTGAGCGCAGAAGTCCTAGTGGGTGGTTAGACTTCAATCGGTACAGTGGTATTCACTTATACCGGTATTCGAGGGACCGATCAAAATTATCGGTATAAGTGAAATACCGGTATAACCGAAACCATTATAAGTGAATTCCACTGTATTCTGCTCCTGTCCTCTTCCTGAATTTCTTCTCCGTTCGATTACCTACATTCCTTCAATACTCTTTGCATTATTCATTCTACAGTCTGTAGTTTGAAGAAGCGTCTCGCTTATACCGGTAATTTTGCCCAGTCCCTAATTAATGGTATTAGCGAATTGCACTGTACAATTATGAATGAAAGAATAATAATAGCCGCGACAAAGTACCTTGAGACCGAGCCGTTCGATGCGCGCTTTGCCTTCCTTCGTCCAAGGCGCGGGCGTCTCATCATCTCGACGCATTAAGTACTTCCAGACGTAGAATCCCTCTTGGCCCTTCACTTTGTAGTACTTGACCACCTGCAATATCAAAAAGAGTTTAGGGGTCTTGGGGAGATTTATTGAGTTGTTAGTGAAAAAATATTGGCGCGCTAAACTGGCAATATTACGAATGGTTGCACGACACTAACGCTCGCCACTGAGTACGCTATTTGGTTTAAAATATTCACCCTTAACAGTCGGGCTGCAAGCTTTGAATGCGGTAAGTATAAATTGTGCATTTGAAATTATTTTAAAACACAAGTCACAAAAGCAAATTATGTCATATATTCTCGCATTTCCTAACGAAGTGCAATTAGGGAAATTACAAAGAAAAATAGAAATCATGCCGCTAAATCTTCCATAAAACTGTTCTATCAGTATAACATAACATAGCCAATTTTCTACCTTATAAATGCCATCGTAGCGGAAACCCTTTTTAGGCATAAATGGGTCAATTTTCTTTGTTGGTTTGTTCGTTCCACGAACGACTCGAATGGGATTCGATTTCCGCCAATCGTCTTCCGCATCGCCACCTTCCGCGTTCACTTTGAATGGATAGCACGACGCCGCCAATCCATAATTGGCCTGCAAAGTTAAGCTAAGATTATAGCCGTTTCGTTGAACTTTGTGACTTGGTCATTTATTTTCGTTAAGTTGTCCTTAAAGCACAGAACTTTAGAAGACTTAATAATAATATAAGATTGTGAAAACCTAACATTATGGTAACGAACATTTTAAAATATAAAATAAACAGTGCTCACTTAAACTGTGACCAAAATCGTCAAATATGTTCACATAATCACCCAATATGTTTACACAATCACCAACTACGCTTAAACAATCGCCAAATGTTACCAAGTTTTTACGCTACCTTTTTGAGGACCTGATCGAAGCTCTGATGACTGACGCGCTTATTGCCACCCAGATCGCGGCCGCCTGACCCAGTGTAGATGATCTCGTCCCCTTTGTCCTCGTCATCGCCATATCCACCAGACATGACGATTGAAAACGCCCCCTTTGCTTCTGACGCGTGGATACCTCCAACTGGTGGTCGGTGAACACCACTACTGCTCAGCTGAAAGGCACTGTGCTTTAAGGCAGCAAGTTAATACTACTGACTACGTGACGATCAATTAACAACAACTGCACAGAGTTAATCATTTTAGTGAAACCCAGATAAGTCCACATCGATCCGGCAAGAAAATTTTGAGCACTTATCCGGGTTGGGATCATGTACAAAACATAGGGCGAAAAATGTTCGGCGCATAGAAAAGCTTCCAAAACCTGTACAACAGATTACAAGGAATATTAGGCTAAATTTAGAACCCATTTCATAGTGCTTAGTTTTGGTGAGGTCATACCTATTGCAAGGCAATCAAATACCTTTAAAGCATGACTCTAGCTGAAGTACGCGTTATAAAATCGAACCATTAAATTTGCCTGAACACATACCTGCAGGCGATACTGCCAGGTTTGTCCAACCTGGATGCCAGGAATAGGACCCTTGTAGTCAGTGGGTACATCAGTGTTCTTGTTACCTACGCCAGAGCAAGACACGCCCCGACCCCATGCACGCGTGGCCTTGGCTGCTGCAGAATTGGCCTTCTTCGCTGATAGCTTGATGCCCTGAAAAGAAATGAGTGCTGAGATAGTTATTAAAAAAATAAAAGATTTGTTAACAGAAATGTTAACTTAATAAGTTGCAACTAAACAGTTTATATAGGAATGATGTAACTTTTGGCCACTAAAGCTGCGACTTTTCTGACTTTATGAATGACCAGCGATTGAATCTTGAAGCTGTCAAATAGAAGCCCAAAAATAACAACTAATCAAGATATTTTAGTGAAGCAGAAATCCTCAAACATGTTAATTTTGGAATAAAAACATTTTCACAAAGGCGCTGCTGATAGATACTTAAATTATTAAATAGAGTCCATATTAAAACAAATTGTTCCTCTTTTAAGATATTAATTAAGCAGTATAAAAAAAGGATTGGCACCTTTCCAGGAAGAACAGTTTGCTTCACGCGCTCCTCTGCTTCTTCTTGACATTCAGGACAATACCAATCCTGAAAGTATTCAAATTTTTAACTGCATCATAAGCTAAATGGTTTAAAGCACTAACTATTACTGCTAAGACATTATTTAGCGAGGAACTTGTTAATACGGGTACTTAGGGGACCGGCAAAAATTATCGGTATAAGCGAAACCACTGTAAACGAATTATATTGTAAGGCAAGTAAAAAGACTCTTTTTAAACAATCAAAAAGAAGCTTATTCAAATTGCAATCGAAAACTGACTCCTTCAGGCATTTCTTTGAGCTTATACTTGCCAGTCAGGCAATAGAAGTGAATAGGCGCCTGGCAAGCGCCCGTGGCATCATATCCATCACATATTAGCGTCTTGTCCGAATCTTTATTGATTCCACACACCTGAAAATATTGAAGTTTACATTGTGTAAAATGAACCCAATGATAAGAACTCTAATCAAATCAAGCGAAATACTTTCCAAGTGAAAAACACGTTTTCCGTATCGATTTGACTTTGAAAATGTCCTTCTTGAAGAGAAAAGTGTACTGTTCGATGTGGAAACTGTTGCTAATAAAAGAGATATGGCATATACAATAAAATTCATATAAAAGAAAATATAGGGTAACTGAGAGTACTCTTGTTTTAGATCTGGGCCTCTTAAGCATTGTAATAGCACAGTATAATATAAACCATTCTACTATATTCAAATTTGACCGTGCTTTAGAGTTAAACTCATATTGCACAATAATAAATACTAAACCACATACCTGACAATTGCATATTTTGCATTTTCGCTCTGGATTCTTTGTACACTGTTCACAGACAAACCAGCCTTCACCGTCGGTAGCGGGTGCTTCAGCCACTGGCTTCTCTTCAGGCATCATCTCCAGAACCTTCTTTTTCTTGGCATTCTCCATTAGCATGTTGCTTGATGCCATTTCCTTTTTATCAGATACCTGTAAGATCCAATATAGAATGAAAACTGCTTACGCCCACTTATCCGGACATGATTCAATACAAAAGGTGCACAGGGTACTTGCGAAACATGCTAACTTTAGCAGCTTCTACTTGAAAGGGTGCCCCGAACTAGGCAGGGGGAGTGACTAGTTACTTACTTGTATGAGGGATTGTTCCTAAATTTTCTTTTTTAAACAGCAAGTAACCGATATAGGGTAGATAAAGATAAACTGGTCTCCCCGCCGCGGTTGGTAAATAAGTCCCAATCCCTGATTGGGCTCCCGGTGTCAGGCATTCGACGGCCGACCGGAAGAGTGTCGTAACGATCAGGGCCTTCCTCGGAGGATCCGAAAAAGCGGACCCTGCGGCAGCGGGATAAACGCTAGGGAACTTACTAAAGATAGACCGTTCTGTTTATTTTATTTTCCTGAGCTGCTCTCCATCTTCCTGCGAAATATTGCGATTACCGCTTATCTGGGTGAAAAGTGGATGAAATTTGTTTGAGGGAAAGTAAATTCAGTAAGAAGACTTTTTTCTAACCTGAGCTTTCTTCTTGGGAGGCTTAGGCTCTTTGACATTTTCTCTGTTGATAGAGGGAGCTGTTTCGGTTGGCAACGCTGGCTTTTCCTGCTTGAAAATCATTACTACCTGAAAATGTCTGCATTTTACAACGACAGTTTTGGATTAAATGTCGATATGCAGTGCATCAATCTGTTGGCGTTTAGCGAGGACATCAATAAGAAATATCTTAATTGTTCAGGCTCAACAAGCTAAAGTGAAGGATGCAATCAACCTTGATCCCAACATAGGTTTGGAGCATAAAGAATTCTTTAGATATGCAATCGTAAATAAAGAAATGAACAAACAGATCAGAGAGATCAGTGAATGGATTCAGCCATGAGTAAAAAATTGGAGGAAGAGGACACTAGATAGTAATGTAACTCTGTTCGCGTTCAGTTCGCCAAAGAGGAGCAAGCACTTCTCAAATTTACTTGTGAGTGTTAAATACACGCGGAGACGAAAGAAATTCGCAAACAGTCCAACCTCTCCTCCTTTCAGATTGAAGTCGAGGTAGATTTGAGCGTCAGTCCCATCGTCTCGCTTGTTGACCAGCACCTTCCCAGCAACTATCAGACGGATTTTATCAACATCGATGTCGGTCAGTTCAGCTGCCTTCTCTCGAAGTTTCGTCACTGAATCTGACTTGAAGAAGTCGACCGATCTATTCAGACCCGTCGCATCGCAACGTAACTTCAGGTACATTGCTGGTGTTCCTTTGCTTCTCAATCGTTTATTATTTGTCACTAGAACAGCTAATATTCACCCGACACAGGCGAAACTTGTTTTTTCACCAAAAAAGGACTTCGTCTTGTTGGCGCGCGTCAGACGGTATTACAGTGAAACAGGAAAGCCTCAACACTTCGAGACCAAACGTGATTAAACTTTTGAAGGTTTAGGGCTTCAGCACATTCGCTCTCATTCAGTTGGCATTAAAATGCCAAAGGTTCTCTTTAGAAAAACACTGACTCATTCCTATAAGCCTTTCTCGGATTTTTTTAAAATATACTCTCGTTTTTGATATTTCATGCCCTCTCTAATAGACTGTTGAGAAGAGTGAATGGAAACGAACCAGCGAATTTTCAAAAGGAATCTTTGGCTTTCTCATGCGAATGTTAGTGCCTTTCTTATTCTTATACAACCCATATGGAAAGCTGACGATAGAGGAGATGTACTTGATCTCTACCTTCTTTACTGATCCATTCACAATCATCCTAGATCATTGGAAAGGTACCCTGTCATTTATCATTGTCGAGGTCTGTCGCAAAATGATGATGGAGATTGCCTTGTTGAAAGAAAATAACACTTTCGACGCAAATTAGATGATCATCACGGTTCAGACAGTGAAGACTGACTAGTAGAGACGATCAGAGCGGCATATGCCTAGGCACACTGTAACTAATTATTTCCCTTGAAACCCTCACTGTTGTAACTATTACTCTAACGAATCCTAACCCAAAGCTACATAACTACAATTATCATTCGTCAATCTTATTCTATTAACCATAAGAATACTACTTAATGTATTCTGTATTGAACACTTGCTGATTTTATTCTACATAGCACATTTATGACTTTAAAAGCATAGTGCAACTTTAACAAGTTACCATGAATGGCCATGCTTGAACTCATAAGTTCCCAAGTTATGGCACTACAGATAATCAATTTTTTCACTCTTCATTCTTTGTACATTAAGACAGCAATACAAGAAACGCTGGAACTTCAATTTATCAATCGCCTATAGTAATTAAGTGAACCGTGCCATTTCTAGACATTTCTCTTAGGATAGATTGCGCATATGCATTTCCTTGTTCTGCTGATTCCGTGAACCATTTTATGGCTTCTTCATCCGATTGAGGAACACCTTCTCCCTTTTGATACATCCATCCAAGATCATTTTGTGCATTTGCATTTCCTTGTTCTGCCGATTTTCTGTACCATTTTACAGCTGCTTCGTTTGAATGTGGAACGCCTAGCCCCTTTTGATACATCCATCCAAGATCATTTTGTGCATTTGCATTACCTTGTTCCGCTGATATTGTGTACCATTTTACAGCTTCCTCATCTGATTGAGGGACGCCTCTACCATTTTCATAAAAGGATCCTAACTTCCATTGCGCATTAGCATTTCCATTTTCAGCTGATATTGTGTACCATTTGACAGCCTCTTCATCTGATTGAGGTACATCTTTTCCCTCATCATACATATATCCCAAGATTGCTTGCGCAACTGAATAGCCTTGTTCCGCTGATTTTGTGAACCATTTGATAGCTTCCTCACCTGATAGCGGTATATGTTTACTACTTGCATAGATGAATCCCATTATAAATTGCGCAATTCCATCTCCATGTTCCGCTGATTTTTGTAACAATTTAACAGTTTCGTCATCTAACAGGGATACGCTATTACCACTTTCGTACGTATGTTTAAGGTTATATTGGCCAACACCATATCCCTGCTCCGCTGATTTTATAAACTGTTTGATAGCTTCTTCAACTGACTGAGGCACACCGTTACCATTTTCGTGCGCATGTTCATAGTTGTTTTGGCCAACTCCATATCCCTTTTCTGCTGATTTTATGAACCATTTGACAGCTTCTTCATCTGACTGATGCACACCTTTACCATTCCAATACATGAATCCCAGAAATAACTGCGCAGCTGCATCTCCTTGTTCTGCTAATTTTCTAAACCATTTGATAGCTTCTTCATCTGATCGAGGGACACCTCGCCCATTTCTATACATCGACCCCAGATTAGACTGAGCCATTGCGTTTTCTTGTTCTGCTGATTCCGTGAACCATTTTACAGCTTCTTCATCGGATTGAGGTACTCCTCGCCCAGTTTGATACATCCATCCAAGATCATTTTGTGCATTTGCATTTCCTTGTTCTGCCGATTTCGTATACCAGTAGATAGCTTCTCCATCTGATTGAGGCACACCTTTACCATTCCTGTACATAAATCCCAGACTAAACTGCGCTTCAGCATTTCCTTGTTCTGCTGATTTTCTGAACCATTTGACAGCTTCTTCATCTGATTGAAGCACGCCTTTAACACTTTCATACATATATCCAAGATTGTATTGTGCTTCTACATCTCCTTGTTCTGCTGATTTTCTGTACCATTTTACAGCTTCTCCCTCTGATTTGGGTACGCCTCTACCATTCCTATACCTGTTTCCAAGGATAAATTGTGCATCAATGTCACCTTGTTCTGCTGATTTTTTATACCATTTGACAGCTTCTCCATCTGATTGTGGTACACCTTCTCCTATTTCATACATGATAGCTAAGTTGTACTGCGCGTCTACATAACCTTGTTCTGCTGACTTTGTGTACCATTTAACAGCTTCTGTATCAGATTCAGGCACGCCTTTGCCGTAATCATACATAGTACCCAGGTTATATTGCGCTTTTGCAGTTCCTTGTTCTGCTGATTTTTTGAACCATTTAACAGCTTCTTCATCTGATTGTGTAACACCTGTTCCCTTTTTATACATAAATCCAAGATTATTTTGCGCATCTGCATCGCCTAGTTCTGCTGATTTTCTGAACCATTTGACAGCTTCTTTATCTGATTGATGCACGCCGCTACCACTTTCATACATAGTACCCAGGTTATATTGTGCTTCTGCATTTCCTTGTTCTGCTGATTTGCTGTACCATTTGACAGCTTCTTCATCCGATTGATGTACGCCTTTACCGTTTTTGTACATATATCCAAGCTTATATTGTGCTTCTGCATCTCCTTGTTCAGCTGAAATTCTATACCATTTGACAGTTTCTTCATCTGATTGAGGCACACCCCGTCCCGTTTCACGGAAAATCTTAAGCTTGTATCGCGCAATTGCATTTCCTTGATTCGCTGATTTTGTGTACCATTTGATAGCTTGTTCATATGATTGAAGTACACCTTTCCCTTCGTGGTGCATAAAGCCCAAATCAAATTGCGCATCTGCATTTCCTTGTTGTGCTGATTTCGTGTACCATTTAACGGCTTCTTTATTTGATCGAGGCAAACCGCGCCCATTTGCGTACATCGATCCCAAGTTATATTGTCCAACTGCTTCCCCCTGTTCTGCTGATTTTCTGAACCAGCGGACAGCTTCTTCATCTGATTTTATGGCACCTGTTCCCTTTTTATACATGAATCCAAGATTGTTTTGCGCGCCTGCATTTCCTTGTTCTGCTGCTATTGTGTACCATTTAACAGCTTGTTCATCGGATTTAGGTACAGCATTTCCTTCATAATACATACAACCCAGGATAAATTGCGCTTCTGTATTTCCTTGTTCTGCTGATTTTGTGTACCATTTAATAGCTTCTTCATCAAATGGATGAACAACTTGTTCTCTTTTACTCATTAATTTTAAACTAGCTTGTGCTTCTGCATTTCCCTGTTCTGCTGATTTTTTGTACCATTTCACAGCTTCCACTTCTGATTGCTGAACACCTTTTCCCTTTTCATGCATAAATCCAAGATGATATTGCGCTTGTGCATCTCCTTGTTCTGCTGCTTCTGTGTACCATTTTACAGCTTCCTGTGATTTAGGCGCACCTTTACATTCATCATATATAAAACCTAGGTTGAATCGCGCCTCTACACTTCCTTGCTCTGCTGATTTTTTGTACCACTTCGCAGCTTCTTCATCTGATTGAATTACGCTTTTCCCCATTGCATACATAAATCCCAAATTATTTTGCGCCATTGAGTATCCTTGTTCTGCTGCTTTTGTGTACCATTTGATGGCGTCTTCGTCTGATTTTGGCACACCTTTCCCTTCATCATACAGAAAGCCTAGATTAAATTGCGCTTCTGCATTTCCTTGTTCTGCTGATTTTGTGTACCATTTAACTGCTTCAACATAAGATTGAACCATACCTAGGCCATAATCATACATATTTCCTAAGTTATATTGCGCATCTGCATTTCCTTGTTCTGCTGATTTTCTGAACCATTTTGCAGCTTCAGCATATGATTTAGGTACGCCTTTACCATTTTTATACAGAAATCCCAGTTTTGACTGCGCTTCAGCGTTTCCTTGTTCTGCTGATTTTGTATACCATTTTACAGCTTCTTCGTTTGATTGGGTTATGCCTCGTCCTATTTCATACATCAATCCTATATTAAATTGTGCTTTTGTATCTCCTGATTGTGCGTCTTGTTGAAGCAACATAATGTCTTCTAATGACTGAGGACTATGTTGCTCTTTTCTGCCAATCTCGTCTAAGGCATCATACTGCGAATGCTTTGTTGATTTGCAGCTTTGTTCTTGTTGAGGAGCATTATTCAAAAGCACTCCAAAGAAGTCACTTGAGCACTCACCGTGGTGTGTGAAGTCTTCATTTTCTCTGGCGTTCGCAATGGATGCCAGAGTTAGATAAATAACTGTAAACGTCATCAATTTCATTCCAAACCCAATTCGGTTATTACTTTGTGCTTCTCCATTTCGTCTTGATTCGTTGAAAGGCCTTAAGTCAATAACGATAAGGAAAGTAAAGCTTTACGATTAATTTAGTATTTTTGTTACCCAAATTAAACGTTGGCTACTGACAGAAATTGGACTAGTCGAAAATATTTTTGGATAGTGTATTTGCCAAACTACTTGATCCTTTTATAATTTGAATCGAACCAAAATTTTTCACCGTAACACATTTCTGCCTACAAAAGGCAGCACCCTTAAATTCCGATCACTTGGGTGAGGGAGCAAATGTATTCATGTAGGAGTAATGAACTTATGGATGTAGGTTAGTCCCAATCGATGTGAGTTGGATACCTTTTCTCTGCGCCATTCCCCCATTAAGGGAGAAAAATTTGGATTATCTAACACTAGACAAAGCAGAAATTTTTTCGAAAATGTTAAGTCTTTTAGACGCTTTTAATCATCGCTCCATCACCAAAGTCTGGCTATCGTTATCTAGCCATTCACATCTTAATACTTGCCCGCATTTTTGTTCATTGGAATGGGATTGAAAATTGAACCTTTAACTGAACGAGGAAGAATTAAGACGAGGAATTAGTGAATACTCTTCTCTATATAATATGGCACTAAATGTTTCAGCTCACTCACCCCACGAATTTTTCCATCAAATTTAGGTTGATCTATAATTTTTTTCAGTCTTTTTCGCCAACTTCGGCGATAAATACCTTAAGAAATTATGGAACAACCTAATTGATTCAGCTGCTAAGAATTAAATCCCCACATGTTGACAGGAGTTGGCGCTAATTGACGTTTCTGGCCAGGAAAAACTCATGTGGCAAAGCCGAGGTACAAAAGCGTTATTTGATCTCAATACAATCATTCAGAATAACATTGAGCTCAGGAAAAATTGAAACCAAAAATACTACGTTAATTTCAGCAGTACCTTGCTGTAACAAAAATGCTAAAAAACATTTTGTTTTCCTTAACCTTCAGCATCATTTTACAAATTCAAACTACATCTCTTTTTCTCATTCATTAACGATTATTTCACGAGCAACAGCTTCATACCTACCTCAGCTTTTCATGTTGAGTCATTTTTAAAAAGATGTTAGAAAGTTGAAGTTTTAGACGAAAATATCAAAGGCTTCCATTTGAACCACATGGACCTTTAACGAAGTTAAACATCACAATGTTTGCAGCGTGACATAGCACTGCAAAGTGCGTTGTCGAGCAACTGATCGCGCGCACACATGCATATATGCACTTGCGACGCGGTAAATAGTTTAGACGGCCGATTATCTATTCTGCATTCAAAATGAGACGTTCAGCCCTCTGTCAACTTATGTTAACTCCCTGTCGTTATTAGAATATCAAAGTCCTTCGATAGGTGACAATGCAGCGCTGAACGAAGAGCACATTATCGGTATGAGTGATAATAAACATTTACTGCGAAAGTAAAACGCAGCCACCATCACTTAAAAGTGCAAGGGAAAAAAGATAGCTGTTTAGGTGCGCTGTATGAGATCGATATCAAACGAACAGCGCTCAGCAGTTCGCCAAAGAATACGATACAAATGAAAAGCAGAAGAAAGAAAGGCGGTTGAGACAAGCCAAATTAGCGTTGCAATTATGAAACTTACCGCCAGCGTTAGGGACTAGGGGCTATATTCATCAATATTAAGATAAATAATTTAATGTAATCCCCAAGTTCCGGCCCATAAAAAATATAGCAGCACGATATCTATATTTACAAGAGAACGTAATCGTGGATTACTTATCTATGTGTTTACTTATCTAAAATGAATGCTCGCGCATTGGTAAAATTGCTTTATTATTGCTATCGCAATTCATTCCTTTATTTTACTCTCCACCCATAGCAATCATTTTAGGCGATCGATTCGCAAATGTGCTTTGAAAAACATTCTGTCATTAGAATGTGGAGGCGAAGAGGGAAGAACCGAACTAACTTAACTTAATATATCGAGAGGTCGAGGATCGAGATACAGGTGAAAACACAAACATTTTAGGATAACCATAGCACACTATGGCAGTATACGATACAGTATTATTCATCCGTGCTTTAACCTATCTGGAATTTCAAATAAGACCGAATCACTAGCTGACCCTCTAACAGTCCCTTCAATCAGCGGATGAATCCACGATACCGCGAAGAACTTCGCGGGCGGTTGTACTGAGGCGGTCGGCGTTCCCGCGTTGACTTGCGAGGTGGTGATTGCAGTTCTTGCGAGGCGTCGACGTCGGCGATGGGCGATGTGATAGCGGTCTGCTGTATGAGTTGATCTTGCGGTAGGCCGGCGTTTGCCTCGTTGAACAAGTCGTCAGCGCCATTGTCGGCGTCCTCTATGTGTACGCTGTGTGCGGCACTTCCAAAATCGTCGGTCACATTGAGTTGCGCATCAGGTCGAGAGTAGTCTTCGTCGATCGGTACGTGGCGAATCCAAAGATATGCATAAATCGAAATTTTGACTCTTTGACTTCTTCCCTCAAGACAAGTGAGATTTGGACTATTTTTTTGATATGACAAAGTGTTCACAAAAATTCCTAATATTTCTCTGTTCATTGCCTTCGTGCCTGTTAGTTGACACTTATCTTCATGCTCTGATCGATATCTATCTCTAGTTTGCTCTCCATTTTTCCATCCTTAACGGAAAGTTTTGGCTTGGCTGCTGTTGCAGGACGACTTCTACAATCGGTCAAGTATGTTTGCTCTGCAGGTTCCACTGGAGGGAGAATGATTCATCTGACACGCCTGAATTTTGCTCCCTTCGTTCTGTCAAACATCTACCTTGGGACATTGCAGTAAGCCTATTGCAAACACTGGTACGTGCAAGAGAGATACGAAGAGATCATTTCAGTGAGCAAAGCCTCTAGGGGGTTACTCACGCTCCCATATCGCCCTGTGCTGCAATAAAATGTCAAAACGATCAAAATAATCATAATATGTTGAACTGTGCCAATTGTATTCAAAGTTACCTGAAGCCTGTTTGAAATATGCCTGGCCGTTCCCTTGTCGCTGCGGTCGCAGAAATCTCCGCTGAATCAATTAATCCAATCTCCTCGGCAGTCGAAGCGGCCTTCGCCGTCATTCCTCGCGGTTTTGTAAATCACTAATTGCTCCATCAGCTCTATCTAAAACGGTTTATAGTCTTTATATATACAATTGTCACTGAAAATGGCCCTGCAGAACGCTACGACATATTTCAGTTATCTATCTATCGGACAATACATTCTGCTTCAGTCTCTCTATCTTCCAATTGGTGTAGTAAGTATCGTCGGCAACAGCCTTGTACTATTGAGCTACCTGAAATACAAGAAACTGAGAAGCATAGAATGTGCACATTTGATTGCTGGACTCGCTTTCGGAGATCTCATTGCCGGCCTTGGATCAATAATCCTCGGCTTGGCACGACTGGAAACCGCTGTATTCCTTGACTTTGACTTTTCCAGATTCTTTTGCATTTTCAGCACCGTGCCTAATTTGTTTGGCCTCGAAATGAGTCAATCGATGACAATGGCGATAGCGATCGACCGTCTCTACGCCGTTTTTAAGCCGTTATCTTATCGAAAAAGGAATCATCGTCGTTATGCTGCGATTTGCTTTGTGATCGCTCTCCTAAGCGGAGGCGTGATTCTGGTTATGTCCGTAGCCGGCGTCGATTTCAGCAAGAAACCGTCGCGCTGCGGTTGGAGTAAGTTGCACTCTGTCAGGAGCAAGTAAAGAACGTTCTTCGATAAACCATTTCAGAATAAATAGGAGTAACGTAGGTGAAAAGAATTTAAAAGTGTCTTTTAAGTTTCTGGAAACCACAGGGTAGTATAAATTGCAAATATTTTGATTGTATATGCACAAGCCACGCTAATTGCTATTACACTCGCTAATACTGTGATAACTGAACGTTTTCGAAAGGAAAATTGAAAATGTTGGATAACGCGTAACCAAAATTGCTAAATTCTCCTATCGGAATGAAACCGAAATGTCACATTGAAAGATGATTTTTAGCGAGCGGTGGTGTACAACAAACGAGTATTGATATATTTGTCATCAGCAACGCTCTCATTGGACCAATTGTGGCCGCTATATATGCTGCAGTCGTTTATAAGGAACGAAAGTGGCATGTTCATGCAGTGGGAGTAAGAGGTGATGCATCAACGACAAGCTTCCTCGCCGCCCAAGCGAAGATGACAGCGACACTCACGCGGCTGGTCGTTATTTACTGTATTTTGGTCAGTCATATGTTTAAGTATCGACTGGATTTCTTAGAAATGAGAAAATGCATTTTCGATGCAAAAATTGGATAGGCAAAATTTTAATTAAAGTGCTCCAAGTAGTACAGTTCAGCGGGTACCAAATAGGCAATTTTCAAGTCGATAGACTAAAACAGTGGCACTCTGGTACAAGTGAAGGCGTAAACTGTTTATGAAGGTACCTCTCACGCTCTCTCGGGCGGTTCACAGCGATCAATATTGGTTGTACTCTCCTTGGTGACGAGCTCAGGAAGGAACAGGGGATTGGCCGTCCTGTGCTATTCCGTTTTCATTGACTCGTGTCAAAGGAATTGGTTATATTCAACAATTTCACCAAACTATGGTTAGCACGACTGCGGGACGTGCACTGTTTTTTTGGTTGTGACGAACGCGTAACGAACAAGGCGACGTCACATCCGACTTATCACCTGTACCTTTCAATTGTAAACGCCGTGTTGTAATTATAACAGCATTGCGAAAATATGATTAGAATAAATGAGAGGACATTTGCCAAATCAATTCAATGGAAAAGGTGTTAACAAGCCTCTGAATCTGTGACTTCCAGCTTTACAACCATGCTAAAAGTCTGGCGCAGCAGCGACCTAAAATGAGAGCTAAAATGACCCTCCAATATTCCCTTATATGTTTCAAAACTCGATTTATATGACTCTCTAGCTTAAATTTGCGATCTTTGCAGGTTGCGATTCCGTTGACGACGTTCGAATTTTGGCGGCTATTGAACGTTTTCTCGGACTTCACCGGCAATGTTTTATCACCGTTGAGAAACGTGTTGATGAGCCTCAACTCTGCGATCAACGTCGTCGTCTATGCGCGTTCCAGCTCCAGCTTGCGTCCTTTCTTGCTTAACTTGCTAACGTGTGAACGGGGGGTGAATGGGGGTGATCTTGATCGAGGTCATGATGGCGTGACGCAAACGCGACACTCCATAGCTACTGTCCGTATCACTCGATAGCTCCAGGCAAGCTGATGAACAATGACTTCACAGCGCTCCGAACTAGTCCTTCTGTTTTTGATGCCGTTGTGATCTTGTTCTCATTATTTGTCCTCCGTGTGTCCGTGCTGTTGAGAACTCATTTTGAGAAATAAATGTTCATTTATACGTCTGATCAAATAATATTCGTCATTTTTAATGAAAACTAATTAAACTAATAACTTTGAAACGAACGAGACCGAATGATCGTTAACGCATATGTTAGAACTACGGAACCAATATCATTTTGCTTCACACAAATTTGAATCACGTGTTCTTGGCTATTTCTCTTCAACATGAAGTTGAATAATGTCACAGTGCTGGAGAGTGATAATTTTATGCGCGCGCTAAAAAATTCATCAGTTATACTCCGGTTCGCAGCGACCCAGGTACGTCAATTTTTTAAAAATCCTTCCCGTGAAAATTTTGAGATCACGCTGTCGAATTTTTTGAAATCGCTCCAAAAACATGAAGAATATAAAGCAATAATATTGATAAAAGTTAAACTGTTCATTATTGCTAATACATGACAGGTTTATCAATAAACTCAGATTCATCGTGCTTCATTGATTTTTTACTTTTTAGGTCGCTGGGTTCGATCCCTTTTTTTTTCTTCGCGGCTTCTTTGCAAACTCTTTTGTACATCAGTAAGTAATCGAATGCTTGAAAAACGGTTAGAAAACTCATTCCAACATAGAGTCCAATTATGCCTCCAAAAGAAGAAACAAAATCTTCCACATTCATTACTTCGTAGAGCTCCGTTTGCTGCAAATTGACCATTAACTGCATACCGCAATTCTACTATAGACAGGAATTTAAGACTTGAGAATTGTCTCCATCGATTAGCATAGTTCGCATTACAGTCATGGCCCGAGAAAAAAATAAAATAAAAATGGTAGTTTTCGTGGCATTTGCACTTTACATTTCATCGGAAGACGAGCGTGAGCGACACAACGATTCTCTGTGTTGTTGCTTAAAATCATTTCAAATGCCAAGTAAAGGTCATTATTAAAGCTTCACTCAAACTTAACACGTCAACAGGCACTTATCTCATTTACTGCGTATGGATTTTAGTTCTGCCTAATTTAGAGACATCGCAATAAAGGTTGTCAAAGCGTAGAAGAAAATTGAACCAAGACTCACCGTAATTGCTAAAGAGCGAAAGTAAACTTCCAGTATTATAGTGTCATCTAACAACATTTTCTTCCCATTTTTTGAACCAAGGTAAGCTCTCAATCGATCTCGCTGCTGCTCGCTGGGAAATTTAATCACGCCGATTTGTGTGTCAACAGTGCGATCATAGCATGGCTTCTTGCATGTAGAGTAACACTCTTGTTGTTCGGCGGATTCAGTCCTGAAAATTTCGCCATTTGGTTTCGATTTCAGCCAGTATCACACTTATTTAAGCAAAGAAAGTGTGGCCAGCCAGCTTCGGGTCACACTTTGAAACTTTGGACAATATTTACCCCCGATAATCGCCAACACTGCCAGGTGCTAAGATCTAATTTAAGTGGGCAGCGTATCGTAACTCCAATACAAGGTCTTACAGAGCTGAAAAATGATGATTATTAATCAGTTGAACGCAGATCTCTGAGCGGCTAAGCTATAATGGAGTAGGATCCCAGCAGGGGTTCCTTCTCTCATAGTAGCCCCTCAACAATCTGTCAAGTCAAAGTGGACTACTCCCTTGACTGTGGCGGTTCGCAGGAATATAAAATATCATGTAAGTAAAGAGCGGAGGTATAAGGCCGTTTCAATGTGTACATCGCATATGCGGTTTCAAACGTGAAAGCGAATGCGACGGCGCGATTCTCAATGTGGGCGCAATTGTTAAAAGTTCAAAGTAAAAATCAAAAATAGCATATCAGAGTATTTTATTGGTGTTTCTCATTATTGCACCGCAATTGTCCTCCGAAACCTTATAGTTCACTTTTATTATTTAAACAATTTTTTACACAAACCATGAGTTTTTCATTTTGCAGCTATTCTAAAGAGCAGAGCACAGTTTCCTTTTTAACTACAGCCCCTCCCTTTCAAGGCAGTGTATTATAGGATCTCTTCGATTACATACGGTAAATGACTGTAAAATTCGCTACGGAGGTGTCGTTTATAATTTCTGTTGCATGTTCTTCAGCTTAACAGAATGCCTGTATGGATCAAAAAACGGTCATCCTACCCATTCTCTTTGCTCCAGTCACTAGTGTAGACTGAGCAGTTGGTGAGTTCTTCAATTTCGCAAGATCGATATGAGCTATTTTGAACATAGGCCACGCAGTTGCATAATTTCACGCTTCGCATCTGATCACAATCGATGTAGCAATTCATTTCTGAATACTGAGATGCATCAGAGAAGAGTAATTTTGGCTCGCGTTCACAGGGCAGCTGAAATTACATAACATAAATGTTGCACCGCTGTACTGGACAGTCAAAATTTTTACGTCAGTAACAAGAAATTAAGTTTAGA
>NIUQ01003310.1:0-14140 GCA_002796945.1 Plectus sambesii
TACAAAACATAGTACACTTTTTCGGGACCGGGGAAAAGTGACGCTATGGCCGATGTGACGCTATGGGCGGTGTCGCAATGGACGATGTTGACTGTATTCGATTTCTCGTTACACTGCGCGTTTATATGGTTCTTTAATCAACATGTCAGTTAACATTTTGCTGACCTATGAACTTAAAATACTACCTTGACTTTCCACTTAACTATCGCAATATTTTGCTACTAAACTGTAAAGAGTATAAATCTTACATATATTCAGTGATATTTCTGTAAGGAAAGATAGACTATCAATAATTCCTGCTGCTTCGAAATCCTTGAAGTAAACAAATTAGAGATGGATTTTCAAAAAAATGCGTTCGGGGTGCGTTAGCATGCGTTTGTTCAAGCTGAGAAATAAATTCGCGCATCGGTGTAATGTCATCTTATGTTGAAATTGGGTAATGCAGCAAGCTGCTCTCAGCATATTCGCACTGAGAAAACGAAAGTATAGAGCTTCTATAATTTATTATACATTCCGCTTGTTTCAGTAACTTTCTCATTCTCTCTCTAACACTATTCGTACTTGAACGCACAATTATGACTGTTGCCCTTGTTTAGGACCAATATAGCTGAAATAAATCTCTCCTTCCGAGCGTTCCGTCTACGAATGATCGAAGAACAGGAAGCCTATGGGATCTGGGGCTTGCTTAGTAAGTTGTCATTGTCTCACTAAACGAACATTTGCTGTTTCCTTCCTTAGAAATTTGCAATGAATTAGTTAAAAGGGTAACTTACTGCTAGTTAAACCGTCTGTTGAACTCATTTCGTTCTTGCACACAAATATCTTTACGAGTTGTGTGTAGTTTAAAGGAGGTATGTACCTTATCGAAACCAAACATATACAGAGATATAATGAAATATATCTCGACACTCGACCATGGCATTCGATTATCCGCGTCAATAGATGGTTTTCGGATTTATGATAAATAATTTAAAAGATATCCAACAGTCAAGAGACAGATACACATGCCGGAGGCAGATGAATTTCATCAGCATACACTTTTATCCATAGACTCGCACCCGTCTCTGCACCAGTCACGTTTATTAAAACAACGTGACGCAGTTCTCAGCTCTCTTATTTTCTCACAGCGTTCAAGAAACCCGCTTAGACTGTCCACTCATCTCCTAACCTTAATTCAGCTTCATTTTTTACCTGTTTATTTTGTAATTCAGGCGATATTGGTGGCGCACTCGGGCTATGGCTTGGTGGAACCGTAATCGGTCTTTATGAGCTGTTCGTCATTATTCTGCCAGACGAGAAACTCTACGCCAAAAAAGTCGGTGACGTCAAGAATGACAGCGACGCCAAGAAAGTCAGTGACTTCGAGAAACAGCCACCTCCTCCAAGAAGCAGAATATATTCTACTGATACACACAATCCTTCAATACTCGTTCCTGTCCAATAATCGCTCCCCTCAAGTCTGTTATTTTGCTCTGACGACGCGGTTTGAATCATAATTTCGTGAACAATGAAATTGCAGAAAGTATTCTAAAATACAGCACGGTCCAGTACAGCTTCGTTTACATAATGTGCTTTTGTGCTTGTGAGGGCCATTAATGTATTCCCTTATGCTTTTATATTGTTCCAATTGTCGTTAAGTCCAACAATTTCAGTTTTGAATGTCCGATGCTTCATGTAATATCAAATAGAACAGTTGCTTCTATGCTGCTCTTATGTGAACTTTTAGAACTTCGTCACAGTTTTCATTAAAAAATGCACGCAGCTTTGTTATTCCTTTGCATATTGCCTCTTACGGCACAGCAACTACACATCCGCCTTTGATCCCAATCGATGGTCGATGATTAACAAATCTGTTTAAAAAAGATAACATAGAACAGCAGGTATAAAGTAACTTGATATTCCAATCTTAGCAGCGCCGCTGCAATTATTTCATGTCCCCACTCTTCCCAGATGTACAGTATTGCTTTCTCGTTCCTGTTTTAATTGCTACACATAGCAGATCACATCAGGTACTAACTTCAAAAGTGACTGCAGCGACTTCAGCTATACAGTTAACGGATTTTTATAGTTGCTCTGCTGACAGAGCTTTCCAGAATTAGAGGCACTCGCCGCAACTTGAGTTGGGCAGAGCATTAATGTACCTCAATACGTTGGGTAATAACCAACTGATCAAAGAAGTTCTCGTGGTGAGAGAAGTGCAGCGCTGCATGAACGACGGGTTAGTACAGCGATATGCACTGGATGTCGTTATTAGATGGCTAACTTGCCCCAGACTTACAATGAGGATAATGCTGTTCTCATAGAATTAGTAGAATTAGATAAATAGTCCACCATTCTTCATTATTCGGCTGAATGATTTTATTTCTCATGAACTTTTGCTATATCTTTATGAGTAAATGACGAATATTTATATTTCATTAAAATATATGCAGACAACAAGTTCAAGAAATTTTACATGCCAGTTTTGTAAGCCAATCGCTTTTAGAGCAACAATGTCTTCGTGACAGACTAGACATTATTAAATAGACAGCAGATTATGAGTGATTCATTTGACAAATTTTCCAAACTCGAAGCAGCACCCATCGTCGAGGAATTCTGTTCAACTTTTGAGCGTCCTACTATATCTATTTCTTGGCGGGCTTCGCCGTTTGCGTTGCGTCTGTCTATTCACAGCACTTAAGGTTCAATAAGGGAATTGTCTTCAGAAAAATGTCGAGAAATGTGATCGGAAAACTTATTTTCACTACTGTATTGGTATCCATGCTTAATCATATGCAAAATTTTAGTTCAGCTTTGATGAGTGATGGCCGCTTCAAACGTAAATTGTCTTTTACTGCATCAAGTTCTTTTTCGCCTTGCACTTTATGAAATACACGCTATTAGCTTTGAGTAGATCTCTTTTATTCTTCCAAAACTGCCCCGTAACAGATGCTTCACGAGCCTTTCAGCACTGAGTTAAGATGAATATTCCAAAACCCAGTATCATCAACTTCCGGCTAGAGTTAAATTCAGGAGGTAGAACGCGATCAATATTAACTTGTTTACAGCATCATCAACCTTGCACTCTCCGATGGTAACCCGTAAATACGGCTCCCACTCGGTTAATCCATAAATCAGTTTTTAATCATCACTGTTCCAGTTTTGCATCATGTATCAAAAGATGCCTGACGACCGCTAGCTAATCCATCAATAACAAAATTCATCAAGAGTATTGCGGACTAAATAGGAGCATTTCACCTAATCGTATTCATTGTTCGCCTAGCTTCGTAACCAGAATGGCGAGTGATGAACAAAATGACAGTGTCTTCAATCGCTTTTGTGAAAATGTTTCCATTCCAACTGCCAAATATTTGACATCAAAGCACAACAGCAAAGTCAGGTAAAATCAAGAGTTCTCTATAATTTAAAAGTCACTGGCATATGCACTGGGGCCCGTTACATAAAACTGTAGCAGTTGCGGTTGCAATCTTGCAACTGGAACAATTGCAAATGCAATTTTACAATTTCCTGTTTCATAAAGCTTTTCGCAACTCTGCAACTGCAGTTCTGCAGTTAAAACTATTGCAAAGCAATTCTGCGATTTTGCAGTTTTGCAACCACAATTGTTGCGAAGCAGTTCTGCTATTGCAATAGTTTTTAGAAACCAGCCCCTGCTTGCATGCCAAACAATCACTTGACTGTTTTTTGTCATATCTTGGTAGTTCATCCAAGCATGAAATTGCCAAAAAACGCAGCTACAGTAAGAGCCAGAATGATTCTTCTACAGTCAAAACCGGTTAAGTGCACACCGGAGAAGTGCAAAAATATTTCCATGCCCGAACTCTAGCCTTGGGTGTTTTGTACACGATCTAAAACCGGCTAAGTGCACATGTTTTGCAAGCCCCGTGTGCAAATTTTGTATTGAATCATAATTGAATACGTGCACAAGGGCGTCAACCCACCCAAATGTCACTGAAAGATCTGTGCATATTGTGTTTAATACATCGAAACAATGCCTATGTCAATCAAAGCGCCCTTTAACCGTGTTTATCTGGAAGCTTTATTTAGTGACAATGAATGTTCATATGCCAATTTTACGTTTACAAGAACACTTTCCATGCCAAAAACGACATTTTCCTAGAGTGATTTATGCGAAATCCTTTTTAGTTTGGAAACCGCTCTATTTGCATTAAAAAATGCCCTAATTACCGTATTTACGGAAATAGTAGCACACGCGGAAATAGTAGCCCACCCACCCCTATTTTTCGAAATAATAAAAAGTGCGCGGCAATCTCAGAGACAAAAATGATGTTAGTGATGGCTACTCGGGGGTCTCTTTCGAGCTGTGATTTGGAATTTTTCCAAATGATGCTGGATCGCTTAAACATTTATGCTAAGCCTAAGCCTGAGTTAATAGTAGCACTGTGCTACTATTTCCGTAAATACGGTAAGTGAAAAAGCAACCTTACCAATCAGATATGCCTATTTTCAGTACTTGAGCAATAATCGAGCAAAACTAATGCATGTAAGCAAATATTCGATAAATGTACCAATATTTCATGCCCGGTCGATGGGCACATCCAGTTTTGACTCTAGTTAATACCGTTAAACCGAACGCGTCTGCACAAATCAGCAAAAAGAATGCCTCCAATATCGTATCGCTGTAATTTAAAACATGCTACTGATGTACTTTTATTAACTTCGTCGCCAGCATAAAGTATGCCATAGTAGGTAACATATTCTAATTCTGACTACTAGGTCAGCATGGTTCACGAAAATGTTAACAGCTTCCGTTTTATGACGAATCCAATAATATCAGTTATTATTGCCGCAAAATTCACACGAATAAAGCTCACAATATTTCATAAATGTTTATTTCAAAGCCCGAATTTGTGTCCATGTATCGCGTGACATGGACGGTAACACAACCTCCTCGCCAGCCACTGATCGATTTCCGTCTTTTTTCCTTGGGTCGTTGAATTCTCTGGCTCAAGCAAGTTTCATCTATCACAGCTGATACTCAATTCTTTGCAATTACGCGTCGCAACTATTCTTTACGGAAGCTTTCAGAATCTTGACGTGGATATTGATCATTATCATGGCTGGACTCACTGTGTATCAGATATATGAACGATCTGCCTACTATTGCATGGACCCAATCACCGTTGTGGTAACAGAGAGCAACCAAGACAGTGGCGTCATGCCAGCAATGGTCATTTGTCCACCTGGGCAGTTCAGGTAACACACAGAATCGTGGGATGTCGTTTTAATGCTTTTTGGGAAACTGATGGTAAGAGGAATGAGGATCTGAAACAGCCTGATGTAAACGTCAAAGCCTAGTGCAGACATGTCTTGAAGCAGAAGTGAGCATAACAGCCGTAATGCGGAAAGCGAAGCCGCTGAAGCCTGAACTCAGCAGGATACGTCTCATACAGCTTTTACAATATGGCATGCATTTCTGAAATAAGGTCCAACTGAGGTCAAGGGACGTATGCCAGATGCATGGGCGGTAGCTATTCTCCAAAGGTGCATCGACGTTTCTTCAGTATTTAATCCTTGTGGGCAGTGCGCACCTCATTACACGGATGCTTGCATCTGCCTCAAACAATGAAAAATAGTAAGTATTCTAACGTTTGAGATATTCCAGTATTGCGCCTGATCGTGGTAAAAAGGTGCAGAGTAAAAGGATTGTAAAAGCTGTTTATTTCTCCCTTTTCACATATCTCAGCTACAAAAAAGACAACTCGCATGTTATTTCAGCTTCTGGTACCTTAATATTTTAGAAGTGCTAAATAACATCAGCCAGATCAGTCTGCAATCTTTTCAAATTGTAGCCAATAACATAAACGCGGCTATAAAATCAGAGTTCTAAGCGAAATAAAATTTCGAACAGTTTATTGGCCTGCTCTGCAGAATTAGCACACTACAAAATACCCACTGTTACAGAATATCAGAAAGTATAGAATTATATTGATGAAATAACTTCAGGGCGAGCTTGGCACCGAAAAGTGCATATGGTCTGAGTAAGAAGGATGGGAGTGGACCGGTGAAGTCGGATCTATTCAACTTCGAGCAACATCGGGATGCGTTTATTGCGAACTTTCGACGAACAAACATCAGCTTCACAAGCGCAGATGTTGACACATTGCTTCAAGAGCTGAAGAGCATTTATGAAAATTTGAAGAGCGTTCCTGAAGAAGAGCTGCCGAAAGTTCTCGATCGATTGGACAATATGTCGACATCATGGAAGGATCGTTTCCCTAGTTTAGCGTCAAAGCTTTCGGTAGGCTTATTTTTGTTTCAGAGACAAATTTTGCATTGAGCTTCAATCCAGATTGGAAATTAACATGTTCAAATTCTATTTAAACCAAATGTTTCTTCTCCTTTGCAATTTTATGAATCAAAGTCCGCTATTTAATCACAAGTTTGTTATATTGGTTTACTAGAGTTACAACATAAACATTGTCTCATACGAACTGAAATCATGCATGAAGACGCCGAACAGATTCTAAAAAGCCCTGAGACATATCCAAATATTCAATATGACGATTTGCAGAGATTTGAGATGCAATTGCTACGGGTTTGAAAGTAAATTTTCGAACGCTGTACCTTTTTCAGACAAAAGAGCCTGTTTCTAAAGGAATGATACCGCTAAAAGCCGACAGCTTTACCGATCCAACTGATTCTAACGGATACGTAAAATATCGCGTGTTGAATGGACTGTACGACACATGTACCAAACAGTGGCTTCCTTCTTACACTGATAAGTCTTCGTTTCCTGACTGGAGTCGCGCAATTCGCGATATCATGAAGTGCCGTATAAATGGTGTGAGCGGCCAACCTAGTGGAATAATTGGAGATCTAATACGCTTTACAACGTACTCGCGACTTATCAACCTCGCACGCCCAAATCTCAATGACGTCGTGTTAGAGTATGTATTGTATTGTATACCACGTGAAACTCTTCCTATGACATTTACTGGTACACGAGCATCGACAGGGTGTTCCAAAAAAAGGATAGTGAGGTTTTTTAAAAAGAAGACAGCGAGCCACCACTAGTTACCCACCACGAAGGATACCCCGTGGGGTTGTCCTTCATATTGTGGAAGTGCGCGGGAACTACACCCTCAACTTGTACCTGATACAGGCAAAATAGTTGCATAACCCCTTTCCGGAAATTTCACTTTTTTGTTCCCTATAGCGCAGAATGTGTGCACAGCAATCAAAAGCCGTTGAAAAATGTTTTTCAGTCAGAGATGCATCGATTGATATCCAGAAGTCCCCAGATACTCTTTAGGTAACTTCGCGGCGGAACCCAACATGTTGATCAGTGTTGCAAATAGTTAATCGAGTAAATCGATAATCCTATGCTTAAGCACTAACTTTAACTAAAATCAAATTAGTTAAAGTTAGCGCTTAAGCATAGGATTATCGATTTACTCGATCAACTATTTGCAACACTGATGTTGACTGCATTGATGGAATGTGGCAAATCGATATTTTGGTTTTTTTGCAATTATTGTGCATTTTTGCATGCTTTTCTTATTTTGCATGGCATTTGTGAGCAAACAGCGCTTAATTATTGCACTTTCCTCAGTATAATCCGAGTTTTACTGAAAGAGATAAGCAAATGAATCCAACCTTTGGTGCTGCGGTGCAGTTACTGTGACAAACTTTTTCAGTTAAACTCGGAGAATATTGACGAAAATGCAATTATTAAAAGCATAGAAAAGCGTTATTCAAATTGACCGAATGACCGAAAAGAGCCAAAGAGGTAGCAGTGTATTTAAGACCAAGTGCCATAATCGGACTTTAAACCCTTGTGCTGCAATGATTTTACAACAAAATATCCAAAAAACCTCGATTATCGTTGATGTGCATCGTTTTATTGTCACAGTTTTGGGATCATACTTGTCATGAAAATTTTAGCTGCAAATGGTTTAATGGCGACTTTTCTGCTTCTGATCAAAAATGCAACGTTACATCGGTTTGGACGCCATTCGGACAATGCTTTCGAATTGCAGCATTGGAAGGAGCGAATTTATCATCATCATCACCGAGTAAGCAAATAGGGTACATTCACAGAGTTTAACTTATTGACTTTAGAAAGTAATACGAACGTCAATGTTTTAATCGACACTCTGAAGGCTGAATTTCCAAATGCACTAACAAAGGTAAAAATGAATATACTGGCCTGCTGAAGTTGCCCACTGGCAGAATTAAATAAATTTTTAATATAAGAGTTATAGAATTTACTGCAAGTTATTTTTAATACACCCATGGCAGTAGCATAAAGCGTCAACAGGGACAGCGTTCAAATCAAAACGAATAATGAAAAAAACACTGATGCCATATTTAATTTCCTAAACCTTCCTCCATTCCAATTCGCAACTTTTACGTTTAATCCGTCAAACTTGCATACCTATTAAATTCAATAATGGCGAAAGTAGACTCAGAGGTGACGAAATCGAATGCACGGCTGATTAAAATGAATTCAAAACTTATGAATAACGATGCAAGATGGTGTATGAAAAGAAATTTTATCGAACATTTTTAATTAATACTTTTAGGTGTTTTTCTATTCGCAAGGTGAAACGGAATTCGCGACAACAAACGGAGGGATACAGATTCACCCGGGTTTCAAATCTTACCTGATGATCGAACAAATGAGACAGGTATTGTTGTGCGTGTACGGACTAGGCTCTATAGTGGTTTTCCTGACACAGCTTTCAGATATATTGAATCCACTTTCTTAACTTAGTTAAAAACTTCTTGACAAAATTGCACAAAATTAGTCTCAAAATGATAATGTTCATCATGCGCGCCGCGTTCATGTGCTGCGTACAGAAAACTGCGTAATGAACATTTTAATACGTAAAATTCTTACAAATGATTATAATTTAAAAGTATACTTCGGTTTAGCATCCTTGAAAGTACTTCTGCTCATTCTTTTATCGACTGTTCGATAGAAATCGTGGACAGTCCGGAAAAGCCATATGTGAAAAGTTCAAATTTATTACATGACGTTTTTCAGAACACTCGAGCTGCAAAAAACTGCGGAAGTACTTCTCTACGACATTTCAAGTCTTATTCAAAAGATAAATGCATATGGGAAAAAAGTACCGAGCCTGTCGAAAAGGAGTGCAACTGCTTATACGATCGTGCGCCGAATTACCTCCAAGATGCGGGCGAAGAAATTGCTAAAATGCAAGCGGATTTTGCTTATATTTCGTCGCTGAATTTCTGCTCGATGCCCGACACGTTCTTTTGTGCACAAAACGCAATAGGCAAGTATCTTTGTGAGTAGTCAATTGAGGAGTTGACAGAAAGTGTTCGGTAGAATTCGATTCGATACTTAATGATCCGATATCTATTGAGGAAGACATTCGGGTCATAATGAAAGTTATTAATTAGCGAATGTACAATTATCTATTCAAATAACAATTATCAGTCATTATTTTATTGAATCCTACTTTCAGTTAATTTTTTGAAATATGATTATTTGAAATAATATACAATAATTCACATACTGATGACACTTGAACATACTTTGAAGCGCAATTTAATATTCTCTTTACAAATTATGAGCAATATTCCATTGTATTGTTGTAAAGTTTAGCGTGTTGTGTTTTGAGGTTTGTATACTTAAACAAAACACCCACAAAGGTTTATTCTCATTTTGAAAGGTACCTGACTGAAAACAAACGCAAATGGTTACTGCAGAATTAGCATACGTTTCACTTGACTCTTGAATAATTGCTCAAGAGCTCTTAAGTACAGAATTAGAAGAAGAGATTAATTTTTTGAGAAAATCTGAGACTTCGGTTTTTACTCTTGATAATTAACTTTTCATTCACTAAATATATTTCATTTTCAGTTTTTATATCACACAATCATTTAGTTATTAATGTAACTGAGAGATCCTCCGACATTAATTTTTCGTTAGCACAATACTTTAACTTATTTCGTAGTTTAATGTAATTTAATTTATTATAATATAACGAATACAAAATCAAGTTTCTCATTTTGATTGCCAGCGACTTTTTAAATGCTTTCTCTTTCTGATCCCGAGATCTGCTATTGCACAATAATAAATAGTGCAGCATTTCAGCATATGATTACGATTGTCCAGACGATTGCGAAGAACTGCAACCTGAAGTCAGCTTGATAACATACCCTCTTGATCCTAAGACTACTTATTCTCGCATACCAGGGGACTTTTATAGGATGGTGACTGGCTATATGAGACGGCTCGCAGAATATGATGGTTTCTCTAATGCCCCTGGAAGTGATCAGCTGAACGATTTATTATTCGAGCAATTTCTAACACAGATGAAATTAATATCTATATTCTGGTGGAAGAACAAAGCAGAGTACAGCGAGCCATTCTACATGGCTTGGTTTCAAGACACGGATAAATATAGCATGAACGAGATTAACAATTACTTTGGCTTTTTTAATTCAACATCTCCATCTTATTCCCCCTTACCCTTCGATTTTGATGAAACGTAAGTAATGTTACACTTGTCATAGACGTTTATCGATGCCTTTTATACTAATCTTGCATATGCGTTCAACTGTACACTTATATAGTTAGAAATATTCGGTTTTGGACCCGCATTTGTTTTACTGAGCTTGAACCATGCATACTGTTACCTGTTGTAAAATATTCTTCAATGCATAGCAGGCTATGTTAAGGCGTAGGACTATATTAAAACCGCATTTATATTCTTGAACGTATAAATCGTATGACTGAATTAATGCTGCGTAGATGTTCGGCAGTTAGGTTTTGCATTGATATTTTTGATATTTTGAAGCCAATGTTAATTTTGAGAAGTTGTTTTTTAGGCTGTTTGATCAGGCTGGCGAAGAATATTCTTTCTTCACCAAGCTCGTCACGAGTATCCTAGAGAAATACGAAACTTCTCAAAAGGACTGGACGTATAGCTATTCGAAGGAATCCATGGAACCTTTTTACAACTCGATTATAGCTGACTTGGAGGCAGCAAAGAGCGCAACCGATCAGTTTGCTGAATTGCGCCTGCTTGTGTTGAACAAATTCGTCGAAGAATACACAAAGTTTTACAAGGTAATTTATGAAATCTTGGCTGAATATAATGCCCAACTTCGCTGACTGCAAAAGTATTGAAGAATGTTATTATTGAAGGACCGGACCGCGAGCAGAGGCGAACCAGTAGATATAGGGGATCGGTACCCCTTTCCCTGGATAATTGACTTGTAGTCCACCAAACTGTGAACGATATCAAACTCTTGGCGGTCGATCCAGCTTTTACTCTTTCCTTGCATAGTGCGGTAAAGTTTTTCTCTGCTTTATGAATGCCGAAAATTTGTCGTTAGTTTGCATCATCAGTATTATTTTAGCGTCTTTTGACGTGAGAAGCAAAAATACGATGTTTGAAGTATAGTAAGAATGCTATGCTCCATTTCCCATTTTGAGTCCATCTCTCTATTTATTTATATCTGAAGCCCCAATAACCTTCGTCTCAACTGTGCTTCACTTATCCTACTTTGCCATTAAAAGGATTCTTGAAATCTATGTAAATGCAGTACTCCAACTGGCTTTGTCTGAAATTAGCTCAGCCTTATAGTTGCTCATCACAAAATATGAATGTTTCTGCAATATTTCCGTGTTCAGTTGAATATTTCTCTTCATAATTAGCACAAATACATTTGCAGTGCGTCACTTCATCTCAAAAAACTCTCTCAGAGTGCTATGCGACTTATGGTTGTCAAAAAGATAGAGCATACGACAACATTTTGCGCCGATATAGTTTTCGTTGTTATCAAGGTTCCGGTTTATTACAACAATATGCAGATCGGCTCGAGACTGACAAAACTGCGACAGAATACTGGGTACCAGTCAGCATTTGCGATCTGGAACAGTCACTGCAATTTTCGAATACGGAGAACGTAGCAACTACTGGATTGCCACTAATTCAAGAATTGAAGCATTGGGTAAGATATGAAAAAGAGCTGGGATCGTAAGTTTGGGAAGATCTCACGGGCCCTTCTGATCCTCAAAAGCTACATTATTAAAAGCAATCAAATTGTGTTATGCGTACTTAAATTTGTTTATATTCGCATGCGACTCCAAACACAAATTGCTAACGTTTGAAAATTATGCGATAACTTTCCTGTTATGAATGTAGGAGCCGCAGCAATTCACGTCTAAAAAACTTATGGAAAAAACCACGTCTATGCGTGGAACTTAACAGCGTCCTCATAATGGTGCAATTGGCCACGAATGCAGTCGCATGTGCGAACGCTCGCGACTGCAGACGTTGTTATACAAATGAACATTAAAATCGTGTTGGTTATTCTGTAACTAAAACATTACATTTGATTTGTGCCGTATCCACCGGAATTGAACATCACTGCATTAGTATACAATTAAACGCGTTAAGAATATGATAGCAAAAATTGCGGTCCACTGCATTATCATATAAAAATACACTGTACAGCTGCAGCTCTGACTTAGAGATCCACTGTAAAGTTTTACTATATTAAAACTGTTTTAATATACTTTTAAGTGATAATAAATAATAAAAATTAATATTGGTTTTTCTTAGAGACGTTGCTCGTTTGATATCCGATCAACGACTGTAATACGACCATATTTGTGCTCAATGCCCCCTCCCCCACAACCCTATGCTCACAATTGTCATCGTTTACTTCGCTTCAGATGGTGATGAAATGATTCAGTCCTGATGTGCGAGCGACTTAATCTTGCACCAGATATTCTGCTGCAATCTTTATTAACCGTTTTCAGATTGAAACGCTTTTGCAAATCAAAAGCGATATCGACACTGACTTTTCCGTGTGGCAAGCCCCATGGGGTATCTATACAAAGTGGTTTCGAAAAGAACTTAAACTCGCAAACAGCGACTCAACGAAATACATAGCAGAAGCTCTATCCACATTTGCAAACACATCAGATATTTTTAAAATTGGAAACAATTACCGTGACGGATCAATTAACAGAGACAACCTCATAAAGGTATTAATTGCAGTCACGCTTTTTCATTTTTCATGGTCTTGAACTGAAGTTTTCTTCTGCAAAGAAGCTAAAGTGACATACTACTGTGAAGCTGAATAGAATTTTTTCGCAACATATTTAATCGTGCTTAGAAAACAAAGCAATAACTGAATATTTTCCAAGGCCTTCGCAAGCAGAGCCACTCACACAATTTTAGAATTCGCAAAATTAATATTAGATAACTATTGTGATTGTAATTTTAGGTTCATCTCGATCTTGTGAACGCCCTTAACTTACTCTACTGGCCACTGAAGAAGATAATGGGATGTGAACAATAAAATGCGAATGCTCCCTTTTAAAAATGCTTAAATTAATTTCAACCGATTCATTACAATTTTTTGCTATATTTAAATATTTTGAGCATAACTCATGTATGATAGTCTAAAAACTTACGTTCGCCGCTATGTTTGCTACTGTGCACAATAAAGAGAGCATTCGCATATTTTTTCAGCAAAAGTGAGTTTCTGTCATCCTTTTATTCCTTTTCATATTGATCTCTTTATATCAGCCCATACTTGGGGGATACCTAATCGACCGAAAATAAAGATATCTTTAAAGTAAAAATTCGTTCATTCCGCTTTCAGAATCGTCATTCGAGAACCAGAATTGGAATTGTATAAAAATCGTTTTTTTTGACATCAGAGTCGTATTGCAAGGAACTGTTATTTAGATCGAAAACTCTATTCAGGATAGTATTTATAGGAATCGCTTTTGTAAGAATCGGAATCAGAATTGGAATCGATAGAACCGCTATTTCGACAATCGTAACATATATGCTTCAAAAGATTGGAGCAGACAGTAGAGAGAAACTGACACTAAACTGGATTAAACTTTGTTATAAATCTTGATATCGTGCATGTAATTTATTTCAAGCTTGTTGCTATATTTCCAGAGCGTCATATCTTATCATGTCTGATAACGGAGATCCCGTCGAACTTGATGATCGAAACTACGTAGGATACAATTATATGTCCGTTCTTTACCGAGATCCCAAGCAGCAAAAATTAATCTGGAATATACATAACAGCATGAAGGATACTATCGATCGCCGACAGAATATATATGTAAGCAACTCTGTTTCATATATTATTTTAGTGGCTCTTT
>NIUQ01003311.1:0-18042 GCA_002796945.1 Plectus sambesii
GTTGTACGCCAATTATTTGATTATTTTTATTGTCGTGATTGCCGAGGGCGAAAGACTGACATCTCAGTAAAATTACTTCTCTGAACAGAAAATTTTTCATCTTCGATTTTCGGGAGGAGCAGCGAGTCGCTGCGGGCACCACCGATACTCGAAGTCGAACAGTATCACGTCGGACAGCGAACTACCGAATTATATCAGTTGAACAAATGCGGACCGTCACTGAGCGACAACGACGAGCCAACGCTGCTCGTCGTGCTCGTACACTTTTGGTGGGCAGTTTTCTAGACGCCATATCCGTACTGATTGTACAGTAACAATAGGTATACATCTCAACTCAACAAATCCGACGTACTCAATCAATATTCACAGTCCCAGAATCGGAGAGCTCGAACGTCCGAGTGAAGAAATGTACAAGACGAAAGCTGAATGTTGAAATAAACGATAAGAGAGAGAGAAAAGGTACATTCAATATTTCTTCGTCAGTAACAAAGTGCTAGAGTCAATACCGTAGTATAGAGTTGCACTCTTATCGTTGCAGAACCGACGCTAAATTCAGACAATCAATGCCACAAGAACGAGTTTGCAAAGCGACTAGCTGAGTTTCTTACTTGAACCCGGTCGCTGCGTGACCGAAACTCTGCATTCTCGTTACTGACGAAGAAATTACGAGTGCAGAAATGGGGTGAAACGAAAAGCTGGGCTCATACTCGCAATTTTCACCATCAGTAAGAAGAAATCTCGACATGAATCAGGCAAAGTGCTCTAAATTCGACAGCGCGTCTTTCTGCCAATCTGAAGCTTGTTTCGTAAAACAGATGAGAATGGAGAAATTGAGTGTCAATCTTCTATACGACAATGCGGTAAGGACTACGCAGAATTGACACTCAACTCTTCAACTATCAACAATTTTACAAACTTGGCTCCTGTGCACGTAATTGAAAAGCAAACAAAGCTTGCCATCTCGATGAAAAATGATATTTCGCAAGGAGAAGCGCGAATATCGTTGCCAAACAACGGCGACGCGCGAGTCGATTCCTTCTTACTGATCGCAAAACCGCGAGTACATATCACAACGCGAATCGGACTACTTCGTCACCAGCATAACTACCAGAGGCTCACTACAGAAATCGACGAGCGGACTTGAACGGAGCGAGAACGGGAAGGAGTGGCGAATATGGAATAGAGAGTCGAGAAGAAAGTCGTTGCGGACGCGAGAGGACTCAGACGTAGTCGACCTGCCAGGCGCCGGCCATGTCGGCGTCGGTGGGGGTAGTGACGTCACTTCTGACGGAGGACGCGTAGAGCGGGGGGGCTGGGCCGAGTCGTTGGAGGCGCTGCGCTCGGCCATTAGGCTGCTGACCGTCGACTTCGACGACGGAGACGTTCTCGCGCGAGTCGACGTCCATGCGGGGGGAGTGACCGCGCGCGAACAACGCTTCCGCTTGTTCGTCCGTCGGTATGCGGCCGGAAAGATCGAGCGCGGCGGGGCCGGTCTTCAAGAAGTCGGGCAGTTCGTAGCAGCCCGGCGACGTTCCCCGCTGATCGTCGATCCGCGACGCCTGCGCACGATTCATCAGTTCCCCGAGATGTTTGTCTTGCTGCAGCCGGTGCTTCAACTCCTGAGGGTTCGTAATTGTCTGGCGTTTCGCCAGCAGCGCCGTCGCGTCCGGTAGCGCCGGGTCCGACTTGAACGCCGACGTCACCGACGCGCGAATCGTGCCCAACGACTTCCGACGAAGCTGAGCGCTCGGACGCGAATCGCACGTCGTCGCGACCGAATCGTCCTTGGTCGAGTGACTCGCCTTGCGCACAAACTTGAGCATACCTCCGAGACCGGAAGGGTGGTCGGACTGAAATCGATCAGTGAGGAACTGACATAAAACATGACAGCAGACTGAGAAGAATGATAAAATATAAACTGAAACTGATAAGTCGAATGGCTATCATATCAGTTATNCACATCAACACAGCAACAACACAGCCTGGCCTGAATACGTGCATTTCATGACGTATGATCCGAATTTCGCATACACTTTTTGGTAACGTTTTTGCATTCGAGCTCCAAATAGTGCAAAAACACGAAGAAAGCCGAGATAACAGGAAGTTCCTGCTACTGAATTCGGAAATCTCTAGTGTCTTTTTCGCAGTCTAAGTTAATTAGCGCGCGATACCCGAACTCTAAGTCATCGAGTGCATATGGTTAGGCGAGCATATAGTTGCTGCTTGACGTGAGTACCGCTAAAATCGCGGGCAAAAAGCGAACGACACTGCAGCGTGCTCATGAAAAAGAGTAGATTAACGCTGTTCTTCGTGTGCGGCGGCGGCGGCGCGTGTTTGCCCCATGTTTGACGCGGTGAAGATTGGCCGGAGTGCGCTAGCGAGCGCATCAATTACGAAATGGCGACGCAAACAACGCAGCCGAGCTCACTGGGCGCGAATAGATGGGCAGCGCGGCGTACGTAAAATCATCTCAGATAAAAGCGTGTGGGCGGATGTCTGGCTGCGTGTATGCGTCTGCGGCGACGACTACGTGTCGATCCCATCAATAAGGGGTCAATGGAAGCAGGAGAATACGTAGAGACGGTGTGCGACAGTAGAGTCGAGGGGGTTGTGAGAGGGGGCGGTTTCGTATCGCGTACTTTGGGGATATGATGGGATTGGCCTAGGCTTGGGCTTGGAATGGACCGATATCAGCAGTAACAGAGGGGAGATATGGGGGAAAAGAGAGGTGGGAAGGGTAGTTATATAGGTCATGTAAAGCCGACCGCGATAAGACTGAACACAGATAAGGCCAAGAAGTACCTCTGCGGGCACGGAGTATTGCTTGCCGGCGGCGGTGAAGCCTTGGCGTCGTTTGGAACCGCTTGAGCTGATGGCGGCCGGCTGAGCGTGTTCGGCCGAGGTGCTCTGATGGCTGTGACACTGCGCCGGCCCCGACGCGTCTCGCTGCTGCTCCTCTTTGAGCGCCGCCGCCGGCGGCGGCACCGACGACTCCTTTTTCCGCCGGCTGAACCGCGGCCTCAACCCCTGCCACAACAGCGACTTGCGCTTATGTTCACGCTTTTCCGCGTGCTGAAATAATACAGCCTACTTCCTCTTTTGCATCCTCTTTTGGCACGCTCGTCAACTGGACGGAGACGTGAATGGAACCATGAACGCAGACCCGCCACCTTTTAACCATTTAGGCTTAGGCTTAGCTCAACAAAATCTCCCTAAGCCTAAGGAAGAAAAAGGGCGGCGAATCTGCGCTACTCGAAGCGCAAACGCACCTGCAGCGACCCGGTCGACGCGTTCAAATCGGAGCCTGCCGACGTCGCCGACGGCATGTTCATCGAGCGACAGTCGAGTTTGGCGTTCTGTTTCGCGAACGTGGGGTTCTTGGCCTGCCATTGCAGAAAGCGCGGCCAGCAGTCGTATTTCAGCAGGTGAAAGATCTGGTACTGGGCGACGTCGTACAACTCGGCCGTGAAGTGACAGCCCATGACGGCTTCCTTGATCGTCTTCGCCGTCGAGTTGTCGATGTTGACCGGCTCGACGGAATTGGCCGTAAAATGACGTTCGTAGATGGATTTGGCAGCCGTAGGACGCTGCATAAATCAATAGACCGGCTTCGCATACGAACGCACGCAAATGAACAGCGGCCGCAGCCGCCGCTGCGGCGCTACGCTCCTACCTCGGCGTCCGAAACTCGGCGATAATCCTCGACGGCCAAATAGAAGTTGAGATTCTCCGAGCAGAACTGCTGTTCCAGAAAGTGCTGCAAGCAAGGCGTCAACACACGTCAAAGACGGCGGCAAAGAGGCGAGAGAGAGAGAGGGGAGAGAGAGGTAGGTAGAGGTAGAGTGGGAGAGTGGGCGAAAACGGGTCACTCACCTGGAACGGCTTCCGTCCTTCCGGATGCTGCAGAATGCGCTCCACGTCGGCGCCCGTCGAGGCGGCCAACATTTGGTCGGAAGAGCGAGACAGCGAGCCAGTGGCCGCAGTCGCCGTCGACTGAGCAGCGCCCACGCAGCCACTCGCGCCCGACGAGCCGAAGTCGGGCTGCGAGGCGGACAACTTGCGCGACGAAGAGCCCGCGCCCAACTGCAGGACGTCCTAAAGAAGAGATAGTTGTTGGCGTTTGACGGTAGCGACTGAGAGATTGAGACGCATGCCCGCCGCCCGCCTGCCCACCCGTCCTTCCCTGTTCTGTCCTTCCCTTGGCCGCGCGCTTGCATGCAGCTGCCGCGAGCGTGCCGTCGTTCGCGCACCCGAACAAACACTACGACTGTCGGCCGTCGTCGATTCCGGCCTGGCGTGCGGCGTTGCGGCGCTCAGCACGCTATCAGCTATTCAGAGCAGCGACTCGCATCACCTACCGACCGACGGCACTGCCACAGAGTCGTCGCAAGTGTTTCTGACGAATCGACCGACCGGCGGGACGGAGAAACGCGCGCGCGCCGACCGCCGACCAGCGACCGCCAACTGGACGACTACACGAGACGAAGACGGCAAAGACGCCGACGACGACGACGAGCTAGAGCTACACGGAGCGAGCGAAAGCGTGTAGGCGCGCGGGCGCGTTCAACAAGTGGAAGAAGTAGACGCCGCTGCGGCCTGCAACGACGCGCCGCCGAGGACCCGATGGACGATCGATGGCGACGGCGCAACGGTCGCGGTACGCCTCGAGCGGCCGCCCGACGCTGATCACGCCCAATCCGTGCGTCTCGTTGGCGGCGGCGGCGGCGTCGTCGGTCGCCCGCAAATATAGTTAACTTGTGACCGAATCAGCCTTGCCCGACCGGCCGACATTCGCCACGCGGCGCGGCGCGACGCGGCGCTTCGGCCCTCGCAACTTCGGTCGGACGGCGCCGCTTCTTTTCCACTCCCGCGTCGCCTTGGCTCGCGCGAGCGCCGAAACGAAGCGAAATGGTCGGACTCAAATAAGTCAAATTAAAAAGCGCCAAAGGTGGCTGGGCATGATGAGACGGCCGTGGGGCGCTAACTAACGGCCCGCAGAACGGCCGCGAATGTCGAGCCGACGGGCTGCGATGGCGGCGGTCGGTGCGAGCGGCGGACAGAAATTGCTCGGCATTGGCGGTCGCTGCGCGCCGCGCCGTCCCGATCGATCCGATGGCACGTCCGTCGTCCGCCGTTAATGACAACCGCCGCGACCGACCGACCAACGCGCAGCCCCGTCGCGTCCGTCCGACGACGTGTAAGAACCGCCAGCCGAGCGCCATCCTCGTCGCTTCTCGCGTCTCACTTGCACTGCTTCCACGGCCAAGGGGCCGTACTCGTCGCCGCCCAATTAGCCGCCGCATCGCCGCTCCGCTCAGCTGAGAGGCGAGAACGAGGCGCCACGGCGCCCACCAGCAATAAGACACATAGACATACATACACACACACACACACACACACACATATATATAGACATGCGTACATACGCACCGACCGACCAACCGACCGCCCGACCGACCGACCGACCAGATGGTCGGCCACACGCAAGCCACGAACGACGCGGACGCGAACGAGACGATGCGGCACCCTTTACGGCGAATCGTCGGCGCGGCGCCGCGCAGAACGATCGGTCGATTCGCTAGCCGCATACGTCCCGACGACGGGAAGCGAAAACGAATGTTCACCTGCTGAGAGCGGGTGCGAGCCAACGGCGGCGACGACGACGCCGACTCTTGCCCCGTTAGGTCGCACGACTGCTGCTTGACCGGTCCGGCCGGCGACGAGCGCAATCGCGCGCCCGTCGGCGGCATCATGTCCGGACGGTAGTCGCGGCTATCTACCGACGAATGAGAATCGGCGCGCGACCACGCCTCCGCATCCTGGTCCTGCAACATCACCATATATCGCATATATCGTCCAATTAAAAGGTTCAGTCGACGTTCATCAGTTTTTCAACACACACACACGCCGTTTCCTTGCTAACAAGCAAAACTCAACACCGCTGCTCTCGCGATACACCACCCAACGACACGCGATTCGTAGTCGCCCCGACCGACGTCCCGGCGTCCCTCCCCCTCTCCCTCCCGCCGCAGCAGCACTCACCCCCTCCATTGCTCCAACGACCGTCGTCTTTCTCCGCGACTCAAGAGCGCGTTCTCCTGTCGTCGACGCGTTCGGCGCGAACACAACGAGCAAACGGAGCGGCGGGCGGGCGCGCGCAGGCAACAGGAAGACGGCGCAGCAACCCCAACTTGGCTCAAGGGCACTCTATAGGAAACAACGACCGCAAGTCGATCAAGGCAATCGGTGGCGCGCCGCGAGTTTGCGGCGTCTCTTCTTCTCAGCGCGCAGGCGCACAGGAGCATCGATGAAAAGATGAAAAGATTGAAAAATCGTTAGCCGCTCAGCGCGTCCTCGAAGCCGACGGCGCAACAACGCGCGCAAGCACAACAGTGAACGAAGCCGACAACGACGACGACGACAACGACCGCCGGGAGACAATAGCGCGCCACTGCAACTGGCAGCATCAATTACTCTTTTCAGTGGCCGAGAAGAACGAGCGCCAAACAAACATGCGCCGGCAGTATATGACCATTGCATCGCATTGACGGCACTCGTCAGCCGCCATATGTGCCAATGGCATGCGCGCTGACGCAATAGTCGGCGCCAAGGGCGACCAGAGATGGCTTACGAGAATATGAATGAGCAATCGAGCAAGAGTAACATCAAGCGTAAGAGTAAGAGCGACAGCAATTGCGACAGCGGTAGTAGCAGGCAGCAGCGACTTGCCGAAATGTCTGACGACGAGTCGACGATGAGGTCGAAGGAAATCCGTGGCTCCGTCATGACGGCGTGACGTTGCACGAACGATAGCCCGACCGAGGGCGCATAGGCGAAGATTTACGAGAAGCCGAAGTGACGGGGGGAAGAGGAAAGGCGCAACACCGACGCGACTCTCACTCTCACTCTCTCACACACACACCCGACCACCGCCTTTGGTCCAATGAGAAAACGGTCGTCGACACGCGAGCAGAGAAGCCGTCGACGACAATTTTCACGGTCCGACGAAAGGGAAGCTCATTTCCGATCTCGACGGCCGGCGACGCCGGCGACACCGCCGAGCCGCCTTATCAATAGCTATGCGCCATTCCGGACGTCCATTACGTCTTGGATAAGCGCGCCCCGCGAACACGACACACCGGATGGAAGGGCAGCCCGACTAAGTTCTGCCGATTAGTCGCGCGGCCAGAAATATCCGATCACATGACCCGTACCCGACGTCGATAAGGCGACCCATCCAGCCAGAAGCACACGGCGGATTCGCAGCACGGCCAGGGTGACTCGTCGACCGGCGGCATCACTCGCTTCTTCCGGTCGAGCGTGACGAACCATCCGCCCGTTCGCTTTGTCGGTGCCTTCTTCGCGTCGATGCCCTCCTTCTTATCGATGCCCTCCTTCTTGTCGAACAGCAAATTTGTCAGCGATCGGTGCTGTCGGTGCAAATCGCCACCGCGGCCGACGACGCACGTCGTCGACCACACAGACTTTTTCATCCCACTCTCAGTCGACGACGACGACGACGACGACAACAAATAACGACTGCCACGGCGCGAGGACGATACAAAAATGGAGCCTCGATCGACACACCTGCCGGCGGCCGGCGCTGAGGAGCAATACAGGTAATACGCGCGCATGCGAATAGAGGGATGGATAGGGGGGGAGGGAGGGGAGGGCGAACAAGATCGGAGCGAAGCGCCGAAGAAATGGTCGGGACGCGGCGCCAACGCGGTGGGAACGGCGTCAAGGCTGAAGCGCCTTTGTTGTCGACCGCCCAAATCGCGAGCGCCGGCCCGCTCGGTCCACTCAGTCGGCGCGCGCGCACGGCCGCCGACCGAAGAGCGACAGATCGCATCCTCTCGCGCATCCTCCCACCTTGTCATCAATCTCTCACCTGGCGAAGATGATGATGTACTTGCGCGACCGTCGTAATCCTCTCCTTTTCCTCCCACGTCACTCGCAATCCGCCGCCGTTGGAGGTGGCTGGAATGAGGCGGCGGTTGGCAGAGAAGGAAGAGGGGGTAAAAGAGGGTAAAAGCTTACAGGAACAGCTCTTTACGAGCGCGCACTTTCGCGGAAAGGTCGCCGGCTTGCCGTCGGCGCCTCCAATGCCGCTGTCGCTGCCGTTGGTGCTGCTCGCGTAGTTGCGACGTCCGCAGCGCTCTCTTCCCCGCGGCGCATTCAATTCGCTGTCTGCAAACAACCCAAGCGCGTCCACAAACAAACACAACACCTCATCGTTCGTCGCTCACCCGCGGAACGCAACGGCGGCAATTGGCGCATATAGGCGAGAGAGTGCAGCACCGGCGTGCTCACGTGGGGGAACTCGAGGCAGAAACTGCTGTCGGGGTCTTTGCTGAAAGGAAAACAATCTTTGCTTAAAAGAGCAACAATCACTGTCGAAAAGAGCAACAATCTCTGCCGAAAACACCGAGCAATCGCCAGTGCGTCCAAGNTGACTCTCACTGCACTGCATGACACGTTAATCTTTGTGCGTTGATCGCCTCTAATGGCCGGTAATAGAGCGGGCAGGCGAACGGCGCGACTCTCGAGGGGATGGACGCAGGACCTGTTTGCCAACGGACACGGTCGCCGTCTTAAGCAACGGCCGATAGCGTCGACACGACACGCAACACACATCACAGCGCCAGACGCCACTCGCCGCCTTAGAGATGCTCTGGCGTCGCCTGGACAGCGCCAACTCGCGCGCCGAAGACCGCCGACGATGCGGGTAAACGCCCCCGATTAGCTCAAACTACCGCCAGCAGGCCTTGCGGTTTACCGTTTGCCCAACGCCGTCTGCCCAACGCCCTCTAACAACGCCCGCAGCAGTCGTAAAAGTGGACACGAACTGACCGCGTAGAAACATGGCCGACTTTCCCGCCAAGCTGCGCGAGTATTTCTTCCCCAACCAGTGCGGCCATATTGTGTTGGACGAGGGAGATTATTTTAATGGTAAGACGACGTGAACGGCACTGTATCCCACGCTTAACTCGCAATGTTTCCAGGCGACTGCGTCAATCTCTTTCTCAGCCGCGTACTGGGCATCATAATTATCCTCGGCAGCGTCGGAGGTGCGCGGTCGCTTCATTATGCAAACTCCCCCCCCCTTCATAACCCAAATCGCTCACTGCATTCACTTTCAGTGCAAATACCCCAGATTCTCAAGATATGGAACGCGAAGTCGGGCAAAGGTCTGTCCATCGTTTCCTTCACGCTACAGCTCCTCGCCGCAACTTCGAGCATTTCCTACGGATTCGCTCACAGCCATCCGTTCGGGTGCGCGCAATAGCTCACTTAAAAAACTGAACACGGGTCGACAGCTGACAGATGTTTTTAGCGCCTATGGCGACGCGGTGTTCGTCATGGTACAATTGGTTATCATCATCGCGCTAACGCTCCACTACTCAGGAAAAACCGCTCAGTCCATGATGTTCATCGCCGGCTACGGGGCGCTTCTCGCCGTCCTCCTCTCGCCCGCCGTGCCACTAAAGCTGCACGCATCGCTGCAAGCCGCCAACATCCCCATCATAGTGATCGGACGGGTATTCCTATTTATTGTCATTGGGGCTCAACTAAATCCATCGCGCACCATTCTCTTCAGCTAATTCAAATCGTGGCCAACTACAGACGACAGAGCACGGGGCAGCTGTCGTCGACAACAGCCTTCTTGATCGTCATCGGCTGCATCGTGCGCGTCTTCACGTCGATCCACGAGACGGGCGACCGGCTGCTCATCGCCGTGTTCGCCATCGCCGGATTGATGAACGGCATCGTTCTCGCGCAAATTCTCTACTATGGCAATGCCGACGAGCGCAAGAGCAACAAAGGCGCTACTAAGAAAACAAACTAATCCCTTGAACCGCCTATATTTACGCTCATGTCTTAAATCGCGGGTGACGTATCTAATCTAATAGTACACGGCTTGTTGTTCTAATTTTTCTTCATCGTAAATAGATTCAAAACACTATTTAAATGTTCTATTGAGAATTTGGAAAGTGCAAAGCGAAAGGCAATATGATTTTCTCTTTTATCTATACGTATAAATAACACAAATATCTATTGCAAAATGAATGTAGCTCTACTACGGTCCCCAGCGTAGTTAAAAAGGGCAAACTGAAATTTCAACTAAGTAGTATTTTTAGCAAAAACTGCACCGTAGTTAGAAAGACCCCCGTTTCTCTTTCTCAAATGCCCAACCACGATGAAGAAGCAATTGCGATTGAAACTGCCGTACTATTAGAATAAAGACGATTAACTCGAGCGCGGCAAAGGTAGCAAATAAAATATCAGACTGACGTACCTCCACAGTGAGTGAGAAAGACGTGCCACAAGCGGCTATTTTCGAAGCGATTTCAGCATGCGACCAATGAATAACACTGACGCCATTGACTGCGAGCAAACGGTCGCGTGCCTGCAATACCAACGCGGTCAAAGGGAACATTGCATCTGATTGCGATGGCACATTTGGCGCATAGTGAGTCACACGACGGAAAAATAGCTCAACACAATTCAAATCCCTCTCCATCCCCTCCTCATGTCCGCGCGACTTCAGTGCAACATTCCACCACTCGACGGGTGACAATGGCAGTATCGCTGTGGAGAGGAAATGCACACTATGTATTTAATGGGAAACTGGGGTCATCACTGGCTGAAAGTAGTACACCGTACAGAGTCTTCAGCTACCTATGACAAGCTGACTACGAATTATATGTTAATATTGTGAGTCACTTTCCGCAGCTTGTCATAAGCAGCTGAAAAGAATATGTATTACTTTCGGCTAAAGGTGATCGCAGTTCCCCTTTAGCTTAGAATACGCGAAAATGCGCTCAATGCCGCCAAGTACTCAGCACTTCCGTTTCTCGCTAGTTTAGCGCATGTAAATAATTTGTCTAAAGCAAAATAAATATTTGTACAACAATAAATGCGCAATACGACTTAATTAGCTCGTGAAGCATGGAAAGCAAGGCCGGAAACTTCAATAAAAGTGAGAGCAGATGAAATAAAACACAGCAAAATGCAAATAATTCTCGTTGGAAGCAGTAAAAGAAGTCGAAAAAGGACCTGAAGGCCGGCTTGAGCGGCGACGCCACCGGAATGGACAGTGCTGAGTCGGCAGGGTCGCTCTCCGCCGAGCGTGAAGCCGAATCCCTTCGGTCCGCTGCGCAGGACGACCGTCCTCATGCTGTTCGAGGACGAATGAAGAGACACACTAGACCCGCCGCAAGTGGTTGCGCGCTGAAAGTGGAAATAATGCCGTAGAGGCCGGAGCGGCCATCACAAAGACGGCCGTCACGACGCCGTCGGAGGCCCATGCGCCCGCGAAAAACAAACTCCATCTCTTCCCTCATCGGCCTCTGGCCTCTCTCTCTACCTTACCTCGCTCGGACAAATCGACAATACCCTAGCATTATGCTCACCGGGCCCCTGGTGCTGGTTCAATCCGCCGCCAAGGTTGCCCCATTCAGCCCACCGTTGCCCCACGACCAGGCAGCCTAGGGTAGACGACTTCATCGCGGGCAGGACGCCTGTCCCGACCGTCCCGACCGTCCAACGGTGCGGCGCGGCGGATGGGTCAGGGGACTTTCTCTGACGCAAACAATACCCGCCGAGCGCGACGACCCACAAACGCCGAGTCCGTTGTGAGTAAACGGCTCGGCCGCCCGTAGAGCAACGGCCACCATTCACCGGTCGAAGGACGTTCCCCGTCGGCCCTGGCCCCCTTCCGACCTCCCCTATGTGGGCTTCCGGGCCGTCGTTCGACTACTGCCTCCACTCGCGTCGCTATTATCCCATCTCCGCCCCGCAGGCGCTCTCTCGACCTCGTCAACAACGCTCTGCGCGCCTTTCGTCTCACATATCACTGACTCACGGTATCACTCCCCCCCTCCTACACGCACAGCCAAACAAAAGTACCATTCATAGACGGGTACTCGTGTAGTTTCGCGGTCGAAAATCGCACAAGCGCCGAGCACCAGTGGGGCAATTTAGCTTTCCCGCGAGATTTCCCACACACGCGGATGCTTGATTAGAGCAAGATGCTATATTTTGTACGGGAAAATACAGTAGATACTAAATTGCTCCACTGGTATTGAGCGCATGTGCGATTTTCGACCACAAAACAACAGGAATGCCCATAGAAGCGCGATTCAACGAGAACGTAATTGAACAGAGATCCTCTCCTTCTGACCCTTTGTTCAGCAAAACAAGCTATACCTTTGGCAAAGCCGCTTAGCGCCGTCTCGATGGACGTTTCTCGACTTTTATGTCGCACTTTCCTTCGGATGATTACTTTAAGATCACCCAATCTACGATCTTTCTCTCGGTTCTTTGTTGATAAATATTCTCGTTCCTTCTGGCTTAGCGGCGAGCTCGAGCTTTTGCGTTCTCCCGCTATTCCGGTTTATGAAAGAGGAAGCTTCCTACGGTAATCTCCGAGGGCGCGAACATTCAAATAGCTATATAAAGCGCCCGTGCAACAACGACAGTTACAACAGCTTAGGGTGATTGATCACCTGCTAATCTCCGCTCCTTAGGCGTCGAACATACTTCGAAGATGCAAAAAATGAGAACGAACTTGTCAAACGATTATCAAGGAAGCATTATTAATACTTTCGCTTTTGCATTACAAAAAAATTGAAGCTTTTGGAGGATGGCCGACGCCTCAGTTTGCACAACTGGACGCGTGTCCCAGAGAACGTGCCCGAACTGCATGAGAAAAAAGAAATGCACCACCACGATGACGGTGTCGAAGGAAAGAATACAACTGCTTCTAGCGCGTGATGAACAAAAACCCTATCGGGGTACGAGGTAACGGACGCGTCGGATAGAAAACAGCCGAGACGCACAGACAGCTCTTTATACCCACTAGCTGACCAGCTGTGCGAAAGCGGAGGCGTCGGAGAAACGGCGAGCGGTCACGAAGACGGTTTGTTTGTGCGTGTGCAGGAGGCAGTGCTTGCTCAGTGGATAAGACATCAATACGGTCGACTCACTTGAACGCTTTATTCATACACCGGTCCTATCGCACAACGATTGTCGAACTGTACCGACCGCCCCCGCCCCGTTCAAACGGCTCGGATGGCTGCCCCTCCTGCTCGACATTGATCACAAGCCGATCAATACCATAGACTTGAAGGAGCAGGTCGGTCGCCTCGTCGCGTATCTTGCGAGCTCGAACGAAGTGATCTGCAAGTCGTCGGCGTCCGTACAGAACGATGCGGCGGTCGAACCAAAAATACCGCGCTCAACATTCATAAACATCAAACTGATCTTTGAACAGGTCTACTGCTTGTTTCAGAATCGCACCTTCGTCGCTCGCGCCATCTAAAAGCAAGCGACGTGGTGCGATTCGTTCATTCTT
Source organism: Plectus sambesii (assembly GCA_002796945.1). Taxonomy (NCBI): domain Eukaryota; kingdom Metazoa; phylum Nematoda; class Chromadorea; order Plectida; family Plectidae; genus Plectus; species Plectus sambesii. The sequence continues at coordinate 13,361 of NIUQ01003311.1, forward strand.
ACAGGCGAAAATGCCAGTGTGTACAGCACCCTTACCGATGGACAGAGTGACGGAGACGGAGACTTTCTCCATCGACAGCGACCAAATGCGCAACTTCCTCACGCCCAGAATGCCGTCGATCTCCGTCAGTCGTTCCGATATCTCCCCCACGTCTAATCCTTTGAGGACGCCTGCAAAGATCGTCGACGTTTCGAAGGCAGTGTCACTTAGAGAGAGACTGCAATCTCACCTTCAACTAACACGTCGAGCACATTTTTCGTCACCGATACGACAATCGCAACCACGAGCGGCGCGAATACAACACCCAACAGCGTATCAAGTCCGTGTATGAATGGCTGAACGGCTTCATTAGCTGATACAGCAGAAAAATTGCAACTCACAAAGATGCATAGCAGCAAGCTACCAAGGACCGCGACGAACGACTGGATTAGCAAGAGAATGAGCAGACATTGCTGATTTGCCGGTGCAATATGACTTAAAGTTCGCTTCAAAATTAAGCCTAAAAATGTTGAGCTGCGCATATTTACTAACGTTTGCTCATTGATTTGATGATAACAAACCCTTTTCTTTAGCGAATGGTGATGCTGTCGTCTGGCTTTTTCTCTTTCGGTCGCTTCGCGAAAAATGTGATTCATGAAGCGGCACTTTGTTTCGCTTGGCTCCTCGCAAAAATGGATATGCCAAGAGAGTAATTCTAAGCGAAACAGAATACGATGTTAACAGAGAGTAACACGTCAGCATATTGTTAATAGAACTTACATTAGTGCGGCAACGAACTCAAAGATCGCTACAATTAGCATTATATGCGATCGAATGACTTGGCGATCTTCGAACAGTAGATCTTCTATAGCCTGATATTCGGCACCACCCAGTCCAAAAGTTACGATAAGAATGCTCATTGCACACAAAAAAAGATCTGAAAAAATAAAAACAAATGATTATCGCAAGAGTTTATGCATAGACACAGGAATTGTTCTCCAACTCTATTGCTCATATGTGTGAGTGTGAGACATAAACTTTGGGATCCTGGAAGTTGATTGTCGACGAGAATTTTCATTTAGTTAGTTTGCGTTCAACTGGCAGTCATTTGTGTTGTCTGCCCTCAAATCACTTTCAGAAAAAAAGAATGTCTTTGCAAAGTGAATTTTGGTTTGACACTTTTGAAAAGCCGTACTAAAGGCCCAGCACCACAAACTGAGATGTAGCAGTCTTTCGAAAATTCTGCTGCTGAGACCAGCACCGTCTTCATGACAGTCCAACATTTCAACGAGGATTGGAAGACTCTGAATGTTTGCGCAGGAGTATTTAAGACAAGCAAATATGATGAAAATAAGCTCAAAAGGACCTACCCCATTTCTTTGTCCGATAGGTGACCAGGCGGCTAGCCTGACTGCTGCGAACTTGGACGAGAAAGATAATAAAGACAAGTTTGGCGAACAATCCGAGCCAAACAAAAGAATGTACAACGAGAGCAATACTTGAGGCCCAAAGTGCTCCTGAAAGTACTTTGAATTGAAAAGTGGTCCGTATGATTTGGAAAGTGTCATGATTGAACTGGAATGGGTACATTATCAAAGAGACCATTTGCCATATCGATTTGGCTTGAAAAGTGTCATCGTTAGAGCGGAAAAGATATGTGCATATGAATTGTAGTTTTTTGGCGAAAAATGAACGCTGTCTAACCGAAGAATGACGCGCCAAATACGACCATTGTTAGAGATGCTACCGCCGTCAACCTTGAGCGAAGGTGTGCAATTTCAAATATTTCGGTCGGTTTTTCATAGATCGGCCTTCCCAACGGCTCCACATCTGACAATGAAATTGTGGTGTTACTGATGGCTGGACTTGGTGACGGTCTCGCAGTCATCGAAGGTCTGATCAATAGTAAATTTTATTTTATTTAGCGCGCTCATTGCGACACACCAACCTTAAATCCACGCTTCCGTAATTCGATGTCGCCGCCAGTCTGTCACTATTTATTCCAGCATCTTCGGCAATTATCACAGCAGTGTCATCTTCGTCCATCGTGATGCAGCCACAATAGAACAGAAAACAGATCTCTCACAATAATTTCAGTGTCAAATGAGAGGTAAATCGTCGTATAGACTGCACATGTCGGCGTAATTGCACATACGTTGCACATTACTGTTGATGGGCACAATTTGATCTTAATGCGCTCGAAGAAGACCTGTTTCCTGCCGTACAAGATCTCACAGCCGAAATAGCTCGAGGCTGTTGCTCGACCAGGGTAAAACAGGCGTAGCCCGTAATATGATTTTTGTCAAACTTTCTTACTACTGAGTCTCTGTTTTTGATGACAGTGTATTACAAAACAACCAAATATTCGTTTGAAAACATGTCTGCAATAATTGGGACGCTTTGAAATTGTTCATGCCGGTGTCCATGAGGTCGAATAATTCATTACTTTTTTGCGTTACAAACTGCATTGCACCGCGAATGCAAAATTTATGACGACTATCACTATCTAAAATTTCTCATGATCCTTTCATGAATTCTTTCAGTTTCGGCAGCTCAAAAAAAGTCTGTCTCATCATAAAATAATATTAAATAGTTTAGAGTGTTTCTTTCTTTCTTAAACACAGTCGCTTTCTATGCGGATCGGTATCATATCAGACACACGATTTGATCTAAACGAAAACGATCTCCCAAATCAGCTGAGCTATAGTGCGTTTTAAAGCTGACCTAATAAGCGTTTTATATTTAAAAAATATGCAAGTCAGTAAGAGTCAAAGCGTTAAGCTGCGTTAAAACTTAAATTTGCTGTTATCCTAAAAAAGTCAGGACCAAGGTTCTATTATCGTCACTAGTGCAAATAGAATCGCAGTGGTCGTAATGCGTCATCACACAAAAGGGCAAACGCGCTAAAAAGTCTGCAGCTAGCCAGCTACACTGCGCGAGCCCTTTGGTAAACACTTTTAGCATCATCTCTCGGGCAATGCGATGTACGCAAGGGCTTACAGGCCGTGCGAATTGCTTTTGATAGCGAAGCAAGCGCGGTCGACCCCTCAAATCAGAGACAGCTGACCGAATGTCGACAATCTACCTACTTCTCCACCTCTCCACCCACCCAGCGACACAGTGCGCTTAGCGTGCGAAGAAAACATGGCGAGAACAGGTGGAAATTTTGACCCCTGCTCTTGCGCCAATACCGACCAGTTTCGCGTGGTTGACTTCGACGTGGAGTGGCTGGTTGACTTCGACAAGCACATCCTCAGCGGATCTGTCGATTTGCAAATCTACGCCGTCAGTGCGGGCGGAAATACTTTGGTTCGTTTTTCTTAGTACTCAACAAGATGTGTAATTATTTTCTCATTGCTAGTATCTCGACGTAAGAGATCTGGACATCAAGTCGATCAATGTGAACGGCAATCCAACTTCTTTCTCTTATGAAGCCTTTGAAAATGCTGCGTTCGGTGCAAAACTCCTCATCGCAATGCCGATTTGTTCACAGGGAGACTTCTTGTAAGTTAATACTTCATGTTCTCTCGATGACACTCTTTATTTGTGATCCATTTTCGATAACTGAGAGCAATCTTTAAGCGGGCACAGCATCCTCCATAAAAGAACCGCGTATACATTTTTGAAAAATGTTTGCTCTTTCATTCTTATTATAATTAAAGCAGTTATAGAAGTGCAACAACGAACCCAAACAGATGGGTCCATTTGTTGGAAATTTTTAAGTACCAGTTAATAGCTAACAAAATAATAGATGAAAGTAAGTTAATAAAAATGCATTGTCACCTCATGTTCTTTGCAGGTCCGTTTTGATAAGATATGATACTTCTTCTCACGCGAGCGCATTACAATGGATGCCAACGGAAATGACGGCCGATAAGAAACAACCATATCTGTTCAGCCAGTGTCAAGAGATTCATGCCCGGAGCATCCTTCCTTGCATGGATACACCCTCTGTTAAGCAGAATTTCACTGCCAAAGTTTGTTTAATCGCTGTTTCTCCGTTCAATTTTAACCGTAACTGGAAGAAGCTTTGTCAGAATACCGTATACACTAGCAACTCATTATTGGATAATTTCACATCGCGTTCTTTTTATTTAAGTCCTACTTGAGAGAGAGATATTTTGTCGTTGAGTTAGGTACAGCTTCAGTTAAAGGAAACGATGTGTTGTCCAGCCAGTGTCTCTGAATGCCATGTGGTCACAAGCGAAATATTTCTCAAAGCTTTATAGTAGCGATGCACGAAAAGTAAACGGTATACTGACAAAGCTAACCGGAAACATGCGTAATATACAACGGTTTCAGGTTACCGTACCATGTCAAATGACGGCTCTGATGGGAGCACTAAGACAAGGATCTTCAACGATCAGTGAAGACGGCCTCTATAGGACATTTGCATTCGCTCAGCCAGTGCCAATACCCACCTACTTGCTAGCGCTGGTTGTTGGAGTTTTGGAAAAGCGCGACATCAGCACGCGATGTGCAGTTTGGGCGGAACCATCGCTGATCGAACGAGCGGCTGAAAAGCTTGCTGATGTATAAAATGTTGAACTATTTTGTGAATAATCCCCCAAGCGGTTTTTCTATAGGTGGAAAAGGTCTTGTACTTAGCTGAAGATCTGTTAGGAGCGTACGTATGGGGTCGTTATGATACGGTCACTCTACCGGCTTGGTTTCCGTACCGCGGCATGGAGAATCCTTGTTTA
>NIUQ01003312.1:0-17992 GCA_002796945.1 Plectus sambesii
CAGTCGCCGTCGTCGCCGCGTGGTTGGCGTCGGGCGGACCTGCGCGTTTTGGCGCGACGCCAGCGAAAAGAGTCGCTCCGGGGCGCGCTCGGCGGACTCAGAGGCGTCGAGTCCGTCTCGTGCCGGTCAATGCCTGCAGGGCGCTGGTCATTGATCGTTGATCGACAGTGCAACTAGGGGCGGGAGTGGAAGAAAGAAGAGAGCGAACAAGGAGTGAGAGAAGAACAAGGAGCGTGAACAACGCGCGTACAGTCTGTCTGCCTGTCTGTCTCTCTGCCTATCTCTCCGTCTGTTCGCCTTCCCGCAAGTCCGTGGGGAGCGGAAGGCGAGCGGGTCGCACACGCGCCCGCGGCACCGACTCGGCTCGCCGTCTGGCGATTACGTAGGCGAGGAGCGCGCAGACGGCCGGGCAAGGCCGCCGCCGCCTCTTCCACGTGCACCCCACCGGCCTCTGTTGAGGTTAAAACCTCTCCAGTCAGCTGTTTCAAAGAATGACCTCGACGCAACTCTGCCGAGAGACGGCTGGAATTGACGCGCCGACCGGCCGGCATGCATTCATCCATTTATTACCAAATGCTGTTGAATTGAACTGCAATTTGCTCGCTTGCGTTTGTGAGTTACGTAGGAGGGTAGACTACTGACGGCTGCCCGCAGAGAGCAACGAGCCATCATCATCGCCGTCCCCCCCCGCAACGAGCGATCGGCATCGCGTCAATCACGACTGTAGGAACATCACCACGATTTGTCTGTCTGCTGTGATGGACAAGGCCACGAAGCGTTGTCATGCGATTAATAATAGAAACTTTGGTTGCGATTATATTTCCCCCCAAGACGACCTAAAATCAGTTCTAGTCAAGCCGAGAGCAAATGTCAAGGTTTATCCAAAAGGGCTATTTTTATCGGAACTGCTAAGCGGTTTTCCGGCAGCAGTATGGAGGCGGTTGGGCCATAAATACTGCGCTTCTGTCAGGCGCGTAGTGTGCGTGTGTGTATGTGGTGTGTGGTCAGCGAGTGGTAAGTGAGTGGTGGTAAGCCCGCGGGCGGGCGTCGGCCGCGCCCATCCCTCCACCCCGGCACACCCCTCTGATGCTGTCGACCTGACGGCGACCGGCCACGGCGCGAAAGCGCAACCCGCGCCGGTCATCGGCGAGGCGAGCGTTAAATAAACGTTCACAAATGAAAACACAAACTGCTCGCATCGCCTCACCGACCGCAGCCCCGCTGCGATTCCCACATAAAACTGTCAGAGGATTTTCTCCGCAATTGCGACATTCGTCCCCCAACATATTCTAATCATTCGCCCCTTGCAACGGCGACCTGTGCGCTGTGCTCTCTCTCTCTCTGTGTCTATATTTGTACGCACCTAGACGGTAATGATCGCTTTTTCTTATCATCTCGGGTCGTCAGGCGCACGCCGTGACGACACTAATATTACGCGCACTTTGGTAGCGTTGACCGGGTCGAAAAGCAGAGGAATGCCGCGTGTCGAAATAGGACTGCACATATCTCGACACACCCAAAGACATGATGACTGCGCATCTGACCTGAGCAAAACGCCGAAGGTCGCACACGTACTTCTAGTGCGTGGTCCCTTTGAACAGCACATCCATGTCCCCTTTACAAGAATAGCTTCTTTCCTCCTCCCTCCATTCCTCTCTCTCCCCTATTAAGCGTGGTCTCATTAGCGGTTGCTAAGGAGGCGTACAATGTTGCGTCTCCCGAGAGCAAAGGGCACTATTTGCCCTCAATGCGCAGGACGACAACCCATTCACAAATATATCTATTGCGATGACGTCGACTGGGCAAACGTCTGCCGCAGCTCTCCACCACCAGCTGCTAGTCCTACCAATAGTCTGAGACGCCCAGACATTCAGGGATTGCGTCAACAACGTCGCTGACGCAGGAAATACAGGGTGTTCCAGTAGTGACTGGGGCAGAGGGATGGATACCTCTATACCACTGGGACACCCTGTACAGTAATAAGATGAAACGATTGCTCTCCTAATTTCGCTTCACATTATTACTTTTCAATAACTGCGCCGCCCGTCGCGAAATATGTTTCTCACGCTTGCAGTTCGAGTGGTTTATTGTCAAAGTCACTGCGATTGTCTTCTCTAAGCCTAAGCTCACGACCGAGTATATTTCGCTTGGCGAGGAGATTCGCCCCCTTAGCCTTATTCGATTCTACAGCGCTGGGGCAAGGGAGAAATGTAAGCAGATGGTGGCCTCAATAGATGAGTCAGCGAGCGAGCGTGGAACGAGCGGTCAAAGTTCTTACGTGGGAAGTGGGAGGAGGGCATTTCGGTCAATTCGTCGACAACTTAAGCGATTTTTGCGACCGTCCAATCGCGATAAGATAGCACCCCACTAGACGCCGTTTTTATAGTCACGCTTAAACGCTGTTAAAGCCCGCGTCATAAATGTTTGGCAAAGCATCAAGCATCGCGTGTTAAACGACAACAAAAAATGATAGCAGGGCTGCGTGCCGAGAGCGCGGCAAATTTAAATTCTTAAGATAATTTCATTCCTCAATACATAACGTGCGCCTTTTCGTATCGGCGCGTTCGCTGTCAAAGATTAATAAGAACGCGCACCATTCCCACAAAACTGTCGCTTACAACTGCAAAAATGCTCTGCCAACACATTATGACCCCCTACTATTCGTAGTATGCCAACTTCCCCAAATATACATTTCCACATATACGCGCGCGCTACGAAATCGATCGACACCAAAAACACACTCCCGCGCCCCCTAATCTCCAACGCACCCGGCACTACCACCGTCGCGCGGCTAATTGGAAATGCAGAAGCGCTAGGCGCGCAAATGAATATAAATCATAACTGACTTTTGATCGCTCTCCACTGGACTCGGACACACGCCGCTGTCGATGCTATCATTCTGACTCGCGTTCCCTGAAAAAAAAGCGATTATTTAGTTCTATTGTAAAAATTTTTCCATTAGTAACTAGATATCGATTCAGGCAATGGAGTTGACAATGACGAGCTTGCTTACCGGTGCGAAAACACCATTATTCACAAAGAATAACAGTCGTTTTTCGGTTTTTACGAGCTTAAAGTGATCAAAAGAAGCGCTATCACTTTCGAATCTAATTGCCTTATTCAATCTATGATTACTTGTTTCCTGTCGGGAAATTTTTCCACCACTGAGCGATAAGAGTAAAAAATTCACTCTATTGATTACCCTAACGTTTCATTCATCATGACAAACCAATTTCATTAAAGCGCATTCAGTTCGAATAATGCATGAATGAACCGTAAAAAGGGTCTATATAGGTCAATGGTCAAAAGATACTTTTAGTATTGACATGACAAAGCTCAAACAGTTCTTTTTACCTGAGACGGCACCACATTGCGCGACCACTTTAGCATAACGCTCCAAAATCTCGTCCGTTAGGTCGCGAAGTTTCCGCTGAAAAAGTTCCATATAAGGCGTCAAAAAGCCGTTACAAAGGTGGGAAAAGTTGCATGTAAGGCAGCTACCGCGTTAAAAAACGATACAAAGGCGGGAAAAGAGTAAAATTACCTCGTCGAGCTCCACAGTGCGAAGACATTCAAGTAGTGCGCGCCGACGAGGGCCGGATTGACCCGTGGGGGATGCGGGGTCCGCGTCGGCGTCAAGCGGACTAACGGCGCCGACCATCGCGCCTGGCGGGAAGGACAAGACGGCGTCGCGGCCAAGGCTCTTCACAACCGTTACGTTCTGCAGCACGTCCGGGCTCTGTCGACGTCCGACCAAGCGGCCTTAAAAGAGAAATGCTCAGTCATGATCTATGCAAGTCCTTATACTCATTAACGCGATGTATATGTTGATAAGAGTTCTCTAGCTTTCCTACATTTGTACTCTTTATGCGAAAGTGCATTTTCATCACTGCCGTATGACGTTCAACCTCCCCCTTTCCCTCCCACACTGTTACTCACCATCGCTGATAAAGGTAACGCCCAAGTATCAAAGTATCAGCACATTTCTAGCTATTGCAACTAGTGAGAACCCTTTCCTCACCTAAGCAGCATCAAAACTGGCGCGTCTGCTATACTTGCCACAAAGTGGCGACTGTACCCGCGAACTAAACCAACTGTACACTATTTTTCCATCTAAGCATGTCATTAATGCATGACAATTTCAATTTCATGCACGACAATCACTGAACGCTCAGGTGCCCCCGCAACACAACTCTCAAATGATAATTGCATAATTACAGCTACAGCGAAACGTGATAAAGTTGCTTGACATCCTACCGATTATCGAGATGTATAGCAAAGTCCACGCATTCCTAGTGGGTAGTAGAGTACAAAGTGATTTTTCGCGCTCCACGATTCTAATCAGCCCTCCGTCGTCGCTACCGCCGCCGCACTTATCAACCTACACAATCTGCTCCGTATTTTTGCAAAACGCATACCCTTTTATGCGCGCCAAATTTCACTCAACGCGCGCTTATTATTGAAGCTGTGTGTACACAGACGACAACTGACAAAACTGGCACGTTTACCAGGAAGTGGGGAGTCGGCACAAGCCGCCGGACGACGACGAAAACAACTATGAAAGCGAGGCAGAGAGAGGCAACAAAGGCGCGAGAAGGGGACGCGGCCCATGGACGCGCGCCTTTATCTAAGGCCACGCGCGGATTCGCAGACACGCCTATTTTGGCGCCAAACAAGACAAAAACACTGCAACAGTGAAAACTGTTTGCTCTGGTGTAAGCGGTTTACTGTTGTAAGCGATTTTTGCGCCGTATCAAATCGAGGAGACCGAAATTTCGGGACCGGCCAAATAGGTTTGCTATCAGCGAATCACTGTTGTAACCGATACAACTGCAGTGGAGATTGCTTAACCGGTAAATGGAGGACCGACGGGTTATGACCGCTATAATCGATTATCGTTATAAACGATTTTTGCGCTGTATGATAAGCAGGAGGCCGGAAATTCGAGACCGAACGAAACGGATCGTTAGAAGGCATAGCGCTCTAAGCGAACTATCGTTACAACCGATTGCTCCTGTACATGCCGTTCGCGTATATCCGCCAAGAGCGCGAATAAACATCATATTCAAAGAGGACAGACAGCAGTCTAGCCACCAAGCGCAGCCGTCCCGCCTCCCTCGGCAAACAGCCCTCAATGAGTGCAAATCATTTCTCCCCCAAACAAAAGTGTCGAGTTCAAAAAGTACTTCGAACTTTTTGAACTCTCTCGCAGACGCGTCGCCGTAAATCGTACGCACGTCTTGTAGTAACGCCCTGGTAGTGACGCCCTCGCTACTCAAGGCCGGAGATTCGCGGCGACGAACTTGGTCGTAAATCAACGCGTATTACGTACAATGTCATCTAGTTTGTGCATCAACTTATACCACTATTCCTTCGCCAACAAAAGTTGGCTCGTGGTTGCCGCAGGTCGACCGCGACCTTGGCCAACGCAAACAGACTTCCCAAAGTTATTTCTGTGCCCAATTCGATTGACTTATCGCGAGGTTCTCACACGATTTACAACCAAAGTAAATCCCGCGCCCCTTTGACAAAAAAGTGTTTGATTCGTTTGGTGGTGATATAGATCGCAAAGCGTATTATTCGCGGCTTGTTTTTTAGCTGTGTGGTGAAGTGTAAGGCAAAAAAACGAAATGTATTCGTCGAAGTGCGAAAGGAAAGGGAAACTGTGAGATAAAGACTGATATGGGAATGTAAAGACACAGTCGCGCATTTGATTCTCAAAGACAGCGCATAGAACACGTATGATGTCGTATGATGTTGTATAATGGATTTTTGAATGACGGTCGCCCATGCCTAATTTTAAGTTTAGCGAAAAGCTGCTTTGAACACAGCGTCATTCGACGATTTAATCTTATAAATCCCGGATAAGCATAGCACCTCGGCAGCAAACATAATTTTCGCCAATCCACTACCTTCGGCATACAAAATACCGTTGATAGGCGCATAGTTAAACCTTCTCATTAAGGTCTTAAAGAGCATGAAAATGTCAGCCCTTAACTAGCGTCTCTCTGCTCAAAAGCTACACTTATCTGGGCTCGCTCAACATACATTAAAAGCATAGTAGACGAGAGCGAAGGATGGCACCTGCGCGCGTACACTGTAAAAGGTAGGCTGCACGAATGATAATGACGCACGTGCTTCGCTTATGAGTAAACACTCTTCGAACATTGCACGGGCGCACTGAATCACATCACGCTGTCTCAATCTGGTACAGGCGTGTTAGAGGCGTGTAACGCAACAGCTCACTAAACGGCCCGGTGACACGGTCATTTCGTAAACTGTCCCTGTATTAAGTCACTCCTTCATTCATACTAAAGAAATGCGCCGCGGGTTATATTGCGAAATGATTGCGTTACTCGCTCAATGTGGTGAAGGGAGGCCGCAGTAGAACGTTAATAATTAACGCTTTCAATCTTCGATTATCAGAGAAGCGAGAGGGCTAGTCGGATTAGCTGAAGCGAGTAGCCAACCGCGTCCGACTAGGACCCTTCTTTCGGACCGTTCCGAACGACAACAGTAACAACAGGCTTTAAGCCGACATGTGTTACCTTTATCCCCCATCCCTAAATCAGAGACTTCCCATTCGTATTCCCATCTCCCCTTCTGCCACTATCCATCTCCCAAAAACGCTTCCAACCTCGCGCGAGTACTCTAGCCTACATTCCACATAAAGCGGACACTTTCTCACTCGAACTTTCTGAATACGACCCCGAGTACGCAGAGCACTCTTCCGCTTCGCGCGCAAATGGACGCGTACCGTTGTCAATCGTTTGCCGGAGGATGCTCAGGACGCAGCGGGCGTAAAGAACGCCGTCCGCGCCGAGAAGGTGCAGCGTCGTTTCCAGCCACGACTCGAACTCCACCAACTCCGCGTTTAGCGGCGACATTGGCGCCCTTCGCGCGGCCGCGATTGGCACCGGAATCGGAATTGAATGTGTCTTGTGCATTTTTACTACTGAAAACATTATTCTTACTTTTAGTCTAAAATAATATTCAAAATCACAATTGGGCGCGGTTAGGTTTAAAAAAATACGCTTCTTGACAAATTATGATAAAAAACCCTGCAATTTTAAATCTTGCCTAGCCTCCCATTGAAAATTACAATTGAAGATGGTTTAAATGTATAAGAGTCAATGATTTGAAAGTGACTACACTGACCGATATAGGTAAATAAGGGGTAAAACTAATCTCCCCCTTCTCCACCGTACCAAGCTACTACAAAATCTGTGAGCGCAACATTAGTGCTCACAAACATTTTGACAATTCCACTGTTCCACTCTCGTTTAAAACGATGGAGAACAATAAACATGAACACCTTTCTCTGCCTTCCTGCTACTATTAACTCGAATAATAGTAATTCCGCTTCTGACCTGAACCACCAACAAATATCGAAACTATATTTTCCTCGTTTCAAAATGATTAAAAATCAGTTACATTTAAATGTGATCTCTCAAGAAGAGAAAAACAATCTATCATAGTTAGTTGATCGAATCGCCTATTTCTCAACGTATGGCACACAGCCAAGAAATAGATTAAAATCGTCCAACGAATATAGGCAGGCGGGGGGGACGTCTTTTAGTCACAGAACGCAATTCGTCAATCGTCCGCCCTCGTTACAATCGCACACGAAACGCGCAAAAACAGGTAAAATCGTCTTACTTTTATTACGATGCAGATGATGAATGGATGAAACTGCAGCTGCTAATAAAACAAAGCGTAGAGAAGGTTAAGTCGAAAGGGGGTGGAAGTAGTTAAACGAATGAAAGGGGGATATAGAGGGAAAGTGGAGTTGCAGCTTGAAGATTGGTCCTAAATGCTCGCGCGTAGCGAGTTGTTGGCTGACGGCCGAAGCCCGCCTCACGGCTCCACAAGGAAACCGAACTTTAGCACGCTCGCATGTTCGGGTCGTGCTGTCTTCTCGGTGGATCGAGAGTGTCCTATTGGCGACCGACCAGTGTCTGCTGCTGGCAGCAAACCGATTCGATCATCACGGTTCCTGAAATTGTCCACTCTTTACCAATGGCTCGTATGAGAGCTGCAGTTTTTTACAGTCTACATTTCTCGATCAGTAACAAGAAATCGAGACAGGCATCGTAATTGGCAAAGAGAACGCTTTTCTGAGCGAAATTACAATTTTCTACCAAGAATAAAAGTCCCTTCTTGGGTTTTACGTGCGTAAAATGATAGAAGCGCTATCGATTTTTCGAAGCAGTTTGCCTTATCCAATCTTTAATTTCTTCTTACCGACCGGAAAATCTAAATCTTATTAAAGATAGTTTGTCGAAACGCCGCGATATTTCAAATCCCACTCTCTTTAAAAAAAGAAACTAAGGCCACCTCTAGCTGAAAGGAATTTCTACCCTATTCATCCCTATATCAATATGGCTTACCGTCCGCCATGCCGCGCAGTATCATATCATAATTTCCTTCACACAACACCCTACGCAGGTAGACATAGCGCTCAGACGTAAAGACATTCTCAAGATCCCCAAACGCCAACAATTCGCCCACCCAACGCAGCACTTTCCTTCAGCGAGACTGCATGTGTTTGTGTGCAGCAAAAAAAAATAACGGGGGCAAAGTCCATTTTTGGCTGACGGACGCATATGATCGCAACGTATCGTCATTTATGACTTGGCGGGCAATTGTGAAATATCAATACGCGCTCGAAAACCAACTATTTTCACAATACTGCAAAGAACAAAGCCGAAATAGACGCAGTAGTAGTCATTCGGAGATTTTGCGAAAACGACAAAGCAACAAACGCGCAAGCATAATGACTCAGCATCTCGATTGTGGTCACTGCAGTAGGAGAACACTACAGAGAGGCCTATGTCGCAGTATCGTCGACAATCGAATGACCCAGAAATATGCCACACGATTAATAACAGAAATCAGCGACAGACAGACAGCGGAAGAGAGAGACCTAAATTTCGCAGTGATATATTGCGAAAGGACTAGCTCGAGCGGACAACGCTCCGAGAGCGCGCGCAGAACAAAGTCCACTCTCCACATGTTGACGCAACGAAGAAGTAGTAATCGTGGCGATCAGGGAAAACTGTGATACGCGTTTTCCGCCAATACGAATCGAGCAATTTTATCTTTTTACATGGCTACGACGGCTACTAATCGTAGTGCAGCGATTTAAAGGTACTTTTAAAGTCGCTAAGATCCACCAACTGCTGTATAATGTATTTCAGTTGGCATTCTACTTTTAGATTATATCAAGCGAAATTGAAAAATACTCTGGATGTTTCCTCGTGTGCAATCCATCAAAAAGACAACTCACCACTAATGGCCCATACAAGCACTCTTTCCAACGGTCACTCACCACAATCGACACTCTGTTTTATTCGTGACGTTTACTTGATACATAGAGAAATGCTGTAGAACGCGAAGAAATCGAGCTACGATTTTTTTATTCAGCATATCAGGTACAGAGAACACCGTCACATGAATACGTGAAGGGCAAGGATGCAGTTGCTACCCACAGTAACTTCACAAATAGATTTCGATATACAAGTTACGCTGCGTAATTACCCTAAATATTAACCGTTACTTATTTTTCACACCGGCTGCACAACTCCTTTTCGCACTTTAGATCGCTTCATTCCCGTTGAAATGAGCGTCAGCGGTATCTCAGTGATTCATCCGGTTTTGATCCAATACATATATTGCAATTATTCTTTGATATGTAATCCCTTTCTGCTGGCAATAGAAGGAACTTGCTGAGATCCATCTGAATATTGCTGCAATTTCGCTTTTCTCGTCGCCACTTCTATGGCTAATCAAACGGCACAGTCTGTGCCAGAAATTCCGACGACATCGGCTTGAAAGTACAGATGCTTTTAACTCAATTGGATGCTGTAGCTAATTTAGAATATTCGTCAATACTGGCGTTCTGTTTTATAACTTTCTGAAAGCAATTGCTTAATGAAATGAAAATTGATTTCCACATCAACAGAATCTAGTATAGGTTGACTTAATTCACCATTTATTGCGGAACCGGTCTCTGCAACTCACGCTTTCACCCTGTGGAAAACCTGTCGACTGAAAGTTTATCGATGTTCTGAGAACGCCTGATTTGAATGAAAGTCGAAATGAAACTGCTTTTGACTGCATTGTTTCTGATTGGTTTCCTCAGCTGTAAAGTTTACTCTTCTCAGAGAGATGTCTATGCCAGTATTTTCAATGGATATCAGAAAGATCTTCGTCCAGTTCTCGACGATAACACTACAATAACCGTCACAGTACAACCGCAAATTATCAGTCTTCTTGAAGTGGTAGTAATTATTTTGCTTATCTCCAATTTTGTAGTTGCAATCTATGAATAATTGTAGAACGAGCGGCAAGAATACATCAAGCTTGCGTTTTACATAAATCAGGTGACGAGAATTTAATCTTTACCATGTGCTCCTAGCATTTCCCAACATTTCATTTCGGGACCTGTCATAAAACTATTGACATTTTTACAGTTACAATCGCATTGCAAGAAGTGTGATGGTTGATCAGCTATAGCGACCGCGAGAAAATTCCCCAAGTGTACTTAAAATTTGATCACTCGCCATACTTCTCACAATTGCAGTTTCAGCTTTTTTATTGCATAGGACCCTGCTCGCGACTCACAAAAGCTAGAGCGCCACGATGAAGCTCGCGTTATCAAGTTATAAAAGCTAATTGTATTTTGAGGGCTTAGAATCGAGAACCCTATAATATTCCTGGGAGGATATTGTGACAAACATACTTTGGTAACGCGCTTGTGAGAGCTAACAATCCATTCTTGGGAGTAGTTTGACTAGCTCCGCCTGCCCTTTTGGAATATTCGACGCAGAGTAGGATCGGTTCTACAGTTCCATCAGCTCCAATTCCATCTCGTCATATCAAAGCCAACAAAATCAACCATCCATAACGTTTTTTGAAAAAGGTGGTTTCTCTGAAATTAATAATTACCAGAACAGATGTGGAAGGACGAACTCTTAACCTGGGACCCGAAGCTCTTCAACGGAACGGACTATATAAAAGTACCAGCGTCTAAAGTTTGGCTGCCCGATATTGTAGTGGAATCATCAAGGTATTGTGTTAATCTTTTTGCAGTTGCAAATGTCTCTAATTTTCAGCCTGGAACCTGAATATTTCATGTCACAAGATGATCGCGTTGTACTCATAACTTCTGATGGAACCGTATATTTGTCCTTCCCATTTGTGCTGACAAACTATTGTAAAATGAATATCAAAGAATATCCCTTTGATACACAGCAATGCACAATCAAAATAATGTCTTGGGTTTACGTGAAAGAAGAGATAACACTTCAGTCTGGTACTCTTGCGATCGACGCTGACATGCCGCGAAATGTACGTTATATCATTTTGTTCACTTTACTATCTTTATTACTTGAACTGACTTTTGTTTAACAGGAGATCATTTCGTAGTACTGAAAACTTGCGATTGTGATTATTTGTCACATACCACTTTTCTTAGGGTACATTTTCACCTTTGACAAATTTTTTCATTGTTCAGTGAATTATTGATTTTGATGGCTGCAAAGGCGACGGCATACTCCCGTTATCGTTGGGATTGCCCGTTTCCCTCCCCGACTCCGTCCGCGTACTCGAAATTCGATTTATTACAGTTCTCAAAACTGCCGTTCACCGAAACTCTGGTTACTCTCTGTCAAAATGAAAGAGGGTTTGGGACCTATTCGAGCATACTGCTATATGACTTCGTTTTGCAAATGAAGTGGTGGTTCCAGAAAGATAACAGCTTAATTACATTTGCTTAATTCAACTTTTCCGTTCTGACTTTCCTGTCTTGAAATTCTTACTCCAAAACTTTGCTTCCTCGATATTCCCTCTTCTTTAAAATTTGAATTTCTCCTCATTCCAGTTACAGCGTCGTTCACAAGTTGATTTTCAGAACAATACCGTTTGGGACATTTTGCCTTATGTGGTTGAGACTTTTGATTTAGAAGTTGAAAATGTTGGCACGTTCAGAGAACTTCGGTATCGACAAAAGATAAAACGAAAACCACAATATTACGTTTGGGTGTTAATAGTGCCAACATTCATTCTAACAGCTCTTAGTTTGGCCGGACTATACTCTCCGTTCAACAACGCTGGAGAGCGAGAAGAGAAGGTGAAGTTCTCTTCAGCTTTTAATAAATACAGCACAATATTTCTCTAGGTCACACTGGGTTTAACGACTCTTCTGACCTTGGCGGTCATCTTGACAATGGTAACTGGAGATATGCCGCGTGGATCTGAACTGCCGGTTATGGGTAAAACTTTTTATCCAAAGATTGTTTATTGCTTATTCTAACTTCTGTAGTTTATAATCAGAGTACATTACATAATTGTAAGAACAAAACACGGAGCTAAGTTAAACAGAAAATGAAACTTTGACCTTCGCGACCTATAAAAACGTTGACGAAAAGTCAAATCAACAATCATGACAAATAGATCTTATGTCAATTGGCAAAATTTTTATAATGTTTTCAATAAGCAAACGCCTAAGTAACTTGTGGACGATATTTTTAAACAGTAATTTTCAGGCCTCTTTGTTTTACTCGAAATTATCATGATTGTCGTTTCGATGGCGATCTCAGTACTGACGATGTTTCTTCATCAGCGAACAACAACTCGTTCATGTTCGGTGCCCCATTGGTTGAAGTCGATATTGTTTTGTCACGTCAAGGCTACCGGTAAAGTCGCTGACGAACAACAAGCAGCGTTCGACAAAACTCGTCACGATAGCTTGACTCTTGATGTCCCCTTTTACTCAAGCAGCCAGGCCACTTCGCATCAAGCTTTTCTTCTGCGAGCGTGTTTGCGCCAACTCAACGGTTCGTTAAAATTACAGCTGACGCTTATTTTGTAATCATATTTGGAGACTATTATTAACCTTTTCACCTTAAATTAGACACTATTCATATCAAATTTTACGCGAACATTTTAGAAAACTTCTTTGAACATTTAAAATCACTTCAGATTACAGAATTCTGAACAGTATGTCAAGGAAACTCCTTTTCCCGAATGAAACTGAGCATTGTAATTTGTCCTTTAATTGCATAAACTATGTACACAGCTTGAATTCAAAAAATGTTCCCTTTCAAGAGTAAAGGTATATGTGTGCCATATTCCTTGGGCTCACTTAAAACAATGTTTTTCATGAAAATTGTTTTACAGAGAAGTGGATGAAGTACGCGTATTGATCAGTTGTCTTAGTTCCGGCAAAATTCTTAACGTTTATTGTCACAGCTGATCAATCCACGCTTTTCGTATTTTTTTTCGCAACAGTTTTTGCATAATTGTCCTCTGACTGCTTTAGGAACGTACGCAAAGGTGGATGGATGGCTGAATAAGAACGAGGAAGAAGAACAGCGGAAACATGACTGGCAGTTGGTGTTTGATTGGTTAGATTTAAGCCTCTTTCTGATTTTTCAATTGATCCATATTATCGCCTTCATTCTCATGTTTTATCCATACTCTGATTCGCTGAATTGAACATTTTAATGTTAATTTCACGTTGGAACTGGAGAAAATGAGAAATACTATTTCAAACAAATGATTTTCATGATATCTTATGACATCGCTCGATCCTTCGCTTTGCTAATTCGTACTGATGTTCTTCAAGCTTTGATTAAGGCAGAGGCGGGCATTAGTCGAATGTATGGGTACGACCGTGTATCCCTCTCCATGATGCTTGATACCGTTCTGTCTAACACTTACTGAAAATGATCTTCGACTAGCTTACCTTTTTATTTTAAGGTCATCATCGCTCTGCGACGAAAATATAACAGTACTCTCTAAATCGAGTTCATTGTTTTTACACCAAAAGAATAATTCATTGTTTTAATGAAATAATTCATTGAATAACCATTCCAGTGTTTTGCACTTCAACATACGTTATTGATTTTTCGATGAATCTTTTCATTGTTTTTTCAATGAACTATTTCATTAAAACAATGAGTTATTCTTTTGGTGTAAAAACAATGAACTCGATTTAGAGAGTACCCTTTATTAAATCTTTACATTTCTGCACCCTGTAGTCCCCCATCTTTGGGTTATGGACGGCGATTTGCAATGACTAAAGAGTTATACGACTTCCGCAGGCCATCGGTCTGTTTTATAGCATGATCCGTTTTGCAGTGAAATATTTCTCATCTCTTATGTGCTTAAATAGTGAAACAGAATAATGTTTTTACACGGTGATCTGCTAGTCTGTGGGCGCGCAAGTGCATTGCAAAGTGAACAGTGAAGTAAAATCAATCTTATCTCCATTGAAGCTCTAGTCGAACCTATTACTTTTGTTCACAATACCGAAACATATTCAACGTGTTTAAATCGAGATTGGGTTATCCTGACTTCAACCGCCTAGGTGGAAAAGGTCGAGGGGGAAAGGTCGAGGTGGAAATGATTCAATAAATTGATCACTTTATGTTAATTTCCCATTGAAACTGGAGAAAATGAAAAAATGCTGTTTCAAACAAATAATTTTCATGTTATTTCATTACTTTACTCGATTATATGCGTTATTATTTCATATTTATGCTGCTCAGGCTTCGATTAAGGCAGAGATGGGAATCACTCGGCGTCTGCGGGTAAGAGTCGGCTGTCTGGGTATGAATGCATACGCCTCTTCCTAATTTTTCTCCCTATTTCATCCAATATTAATTGAAAAAGATCCTCAACTAGTTGACCTTTTAAATTTAGGTCATCACCGCTCTGCGACAAAAAACATAACAGTCCGCTTTATTGAATCCACTCAATTCTGCACCGCTATAGTCCCACCCCGCACCTCTGGGTAAAGGACAGTTATTTCCATTGACTAAAAAGGTATTAACCTTTTGCAGGTCATCTGTCTGTTTTACAGCACGATCAATTATGCATTAAAATATTTCTTACCCCCTATGTGCATAAAAAGTAAGGTTGAATGTATCTTTTACAAGGTGATCTGCTGGTCTGTGAGTGCGTTAGTGCATTGCAAAGTGAACAGTGAATCAGAATCGATCTGGGCTGCGTCGAAGCCCAATTCCTACAATTTGCTTTCGATCACAATACAAGAGCAAGTTCAGTCTGTTTAAATCAAAAATGGGCTATCCACGCTTCAGTGCGACATACGGTTAGTCATTTGTCAAGTGCACTGATCACGATCAACCGCCTCCGTTCCTGAACCATCAATCTTTCATAATGCATTGAACGACAGTTGATCTCGTTCAGCAGTGACATCAGCAGTCATTTGATTAGAATGGACATGCTCTTGCCATTATTGCAGGATTCACTGGTGCGCAAAATAGGAGTAAAAACTCTTAGATAATGAATCTATTCCATTAAAATTTGTCAGCTCAGCGAAACATGACGGAGGCGTTAGGCAACGACTTCCGCATTGACTATATAGCTTGACTACTTCACTATGTCACATAAGAGCGCGCTAGGAAACGGAACCGAAAAATTCAGCCGTAGTTTAAATCAGTTATCAGTTTATATCTGCAAACGCGCTTGAAGTCCATCATATTTATTAGTACGAAACTAGGCTTCGCAAAAAACCATAAGTTGCATCAACGTCTAGGCGTTTCGAAACAAGGTAAGTAAATACAGAGGTTATCTGCAGAAATTCACTTGCAATTACTGCATGTTTGAAACTGAAACAAATAAAATATTGAATTCAACAAATTTTTACTCTCAAACTAGCTGTAGAGAAAAGTATTTGGAAACGTAATGAAAATATTGATTTCGAGACAAAACAAGAAATAATGTAGGTGTTTTGAGTACATTCCTCGTTGTTTGGTTTCTCTTTGAGTTAAGTTTGATGTGACTCAGATCGTCCGCTTCACTTATGATGATTTTTCTCAACAGTGAAAAGCCGTATGAAAAGTTTAATTTCCATTCCGCGCCCATGCACGAAACGATATGTAACTGAATGTGCTGTCATGCGACAGTAAATGAATTTTCATCGAGCATTTCATAATTTTGTTTTCGAGTTCATAAAAATGCAGCAAGGAGGATCTTGGCGTTTTCTCTACATGCTATTGTCTCAATATTCACTAGCATAACTCTAAAAATATTAAATAGCCAGTAATGATGTCACATATATTTCATATGTTGATCTGTGTGGAATTTTTTTTGCGCTGTCTCAAAACTGCCTGTTGCTGACCGGCCGTCCGTTATATAAGTGCTGAAACTTTTTAGAGGTTTAGACGCTCAGACGTTTTTGGCGTTCGAATCTTTGTACTCTGCGCATAATGCACAGTTAAGAGAGAAAATTTGCTTTACATGACAGGTCCTGTTTATTGTGAAATGATCGTTTTGCAAGCAAATTCTACCGGTTCATCATGACTGAAAAATGGTTTTGCAGAGATTGCACTGATTGCGCACAGTCTCGAAATCTTGTTCAACTGAGAGCTATGTGGTTATGTCCTATTCTCTTTCATTTCTTCGCCTTCACCATTGAAAAAGGTGAAACATCAGAGCGTAACGTTGTCACGCACATTTTTCAAAGCTACGATAAACGAACTCGACCCGTCCACGAGGACAACCAAGTTATACTGGTAAAAATCGGACTGAATCTCATCAGCCTGCTCGATGTGGTACGTTTCCTCCTCTGCTGTGGCGTAGATTGACGACTTTCTTTCAGAACGAGCAGCAAGAGTACATCAAACTGGCTGTTACCTTGGACTACGTAACTAAAATTTTACATTTTCTCTCAACTGCGATTAATAGGCATTTGATCGGTTTCACATCGCGAACTCAAATAAAAGTCGAGCGTAGTGGAAATGCTTTATGATTCTTTCAGTTTCGCTCTAACTTCTTAACGTAACAGCAAACTTTCTCATTTCATTATTTTTAGTTTCCTGAACCCTGTTTCTCTGCCAGTAAGGTAGTAAAATTAGATATAAATTGGCTGAGTACAAACTTGAGCCGTTCACGGTCTCGTCCAAATGATTTGGGATGTATCCTACCTGTCTCAAATGTAAATGATCGATCTTTAGCCATATAAGGCCCAAGATTCACTTACATGATAATATTGCAACAAGGAAAGTGAGAAATAGGAAGCACTTTAATTGGTCACTTTTCAACTATTTTGTTTCTCGATCAATCCCGCGCATGACACTTAGCGATTTTGTTCTTGCAATAGTGATCACGAAACAGACTCCGATTTTGAAACGGTTGGAGAAATATTTGCATTGTAGAACAGCCAAATGCACGATATAGCTCAAAGCTCAACTACAAAACTGTTCCAGATATGGCATGACGACTTTCTGACGTGGGATCCAGCGGAGTTTAATGGCACAACAAGTATAACTGTTCCAGCCGATATGGTGTGGCGACCGGATGTTACGGTGGTTTCCACGGTGTAAGAGAAAGATAATAATCGCTGATGCCGCCGCCGTTCTCAAACCATGAGTATTACGGTCAACCCTTATGCAGTCGTCCTGTGTCTTAATTCTGAATCGTTTTTATTTCTACCATCTGACCAATATGTAGATAAGTATAGAAGGAAACCAATTCGACAGAATCATTCGAAATAATGTATACAAGCGCTGCGACACGGGCGTCTTAGTGAAATCTAACTCTGAGAGGATAGTCTGTTGTCATCGAGAGTGCTACCGATTGCATAGTGCAGGCTATCGGTAAACGTTTTTTATCGATGCTCCGCTTTGCAAATATGGGATATGTATATATCGTTATTATTATAATAGTACGACATGTCGTATTTGTTAGAGACTGTCGTACTATTAGAATATATACGGTAAGTACCTAGCACGCCACAGGAAAAGTATTACAGCGAAACACGCTGAAACACAGGAATGTGAGAAAAGAAAATGCCTGAAGGATAGTTGGTAACAAAAGATAATTGAAGCATGATACGCCACCGCTTCGAGAAAAAACTCCTTTTTAGTTAGTTCAAGGCGCCAATCATAGTTCAATAACACATCGTAGATACCTTGGGCGCTAATACCATTTCGAACGACCGCTGGCAAGAGAGTTTCTCGCA
>NIUQ01003313.1:0-18146 GCA_002796945.1 Plectus sambesii
CTGTGGTCCACTGCGGAGTCGTGGCCCTAAAGAGGGCCTTTGGGTGGGTGCAGCTATTTTGATGTCACAGTCGCCAATAAGCCAATTAATCGAGCGGAAATTAATGCCAAAATGTGCTCAGCGATCAAAACTAACGTTCCTCGCTACTTAATTCGCTCAACTCTCGAAAAGAAAAAAACATCAAATCAAAATCGTGAAAAGTGCGATTTTCGAAGCGAAATTCCCTGCGAATGAGCGTGATACGTAAAAAACGGATGCTTCCATTCGAATCACCGACCCAAATTACTCCCGAGTCGATCATTTTTAGCGTCTATAGGCGTCTGCTTCCATGCGAAACATGGTGCTACTTGTGTGCACGGGACACATCTGCTCTAATCAAAAGACCCAATAGCGTGCGCTTCGCGCACGCAAAAAGGGCTTTAAATCGGAGGTGACTTTGGAGGGTCACTGTGAAGCGGAGAGTTGAGAGGGCGACCTGATTTTTGGCACAGGGGTAGTCCACAAAAGTGGGAATGTTTTCCAAAAAGATTTGAGAATTGATCAGAAATGTTGTAAAATGCCCAAAACAGGTGCCCGAAAATCGGAAAATGGGGCACATTTGGTCAATTGTCAAAATTTCCTCGGAAAACATTCGCTCTTTTGTGGACTTCCCCTATGCCAAAAATCAGGTCGCCCTCTCAACTCTCCGCTTCACAGTGACCCTCCAAAGTCACCTCCGATTTAAGGCCCTTTTTCGCACATTTACCGGTCCCGCAACGACACTTTCTAAAGGAGAAGGCCCAAACGCCGCCCACTGGAAGCCCCATCCCAGGACACTATTACGGTTAAAATTGGGGCTACAAGTACTACCCATTCAAAAATTGCGTCGCCTGACTTCTTTTATCGGGCCACCCTGTAAAAAGAGGCTTTTTCTGAGCGCAGAGTTTGTATCGACGCAGTTGGCAAAAAGGTCTCAGATATTGATGAAACTATACATTCTAGGGAAATAAAGATCGGAATTTTCGAAAAAACGCATCAGAATTCCATTATAATGTATTGGAAAAAACTAAAATCGCGCCCTATGTTGGATATTTTCAGTATGTTAAGGTGCAACATAGGGCGCGTTTTTAGCAATTATAGGGCGCGTTTTAATTGTTGTCCTAATGTATTCGTGTCGAGATATGGCGGGAAATATAAACTTGATCAGATAACTATAGTGACAAAATCGAAATCCTTGTTTCTGTACACCATTCGAAAGGGAATAATAAGAGGAATCTGAGGATGGGCGAAATAAGTAAGTTATACAAGAAAGAATGTGTTCCTTTTTCACTTTTTAGTTTTTCAACTTTTTCAGCATAAAACTTTACTGAAATTGTTAAGCGAAAAAACACGACCTTTTCTTTCCAGCACAACTTTTTTTTCTGCCCACTTTCGGATTCCTCTCATTATTTGATTTAAAATGGTGTATAGAAACAGGGGTATTGATTTTGCTACTGTAGTCATCTGATTAAGTTTCCCACCACATTTCGACTTCAAAAAATATTTTTAAATTCTGCTGCGTTTTTCAAAAATTTCGATCTGAATTACCCTAGAATGTAAAGTTTAATCAAAATCTGAGACGTTTCTGCCAACTGTATCAGTACAAACTCAATGCCTAGAAAAAGTCTCTCTTAAATCCAAAAAGCGGCTAAGTGCAATAATTTTTCTTGCCCACTCGATTTGAACTGGACCGGTTTCGACTGTAATAATGTCAGTGTAAGAAATAAAGTAAACAGGAACGAGGCCGAGCGCTACCACGCTCGGCTGATAAGCACACATTGAACATCAGATTGAAAATCACTGGTTTAAATGTAGCTCTCGTATAAAACTAATTTGTTAGTAGGGGTCCCATCAGGGCCGGATGCACGAATACGTAGCTTCGCGCCGTCACAGAAATCAACAAGTGACCCCCGGCCCCAGAGTTCTAGAAGATCAATGTACTTCTCTTTAAAGACCCCCAAACATATGAAATTTTAAAAATTTTCAACTGCAACATTGTGGCAATAATCAGTGGGGTAAATTAGATTTCCACTTTTGTGCACGATGGAGAATTTTGATAAGGACTAACAGCAGCACAGAAGCATTGGATAGTCTGCCTATAGCCTATGATATAATTATTACACGGCCTTTCATCATAACTTGTTAACCTTGCTTTCAATTGCGGCATATAACTACAAAACTTCAACAATTCTTACTCGAGTTAGAAAAGAGCTAATTAAACATTTATTCAAGGCGAATGCGCTTGACGGTGTTGGAAAATTCATTCAAAGTACGCCTGATCGTGGCCTTGGAGACTACAACGCCAGAGATAGCCAAGCACAATTCTTTGAGCTTAAGAAGGGAAGTGCTGCATTCGTCATCCATTCAGCTTAATAAATTCATTTTCTGTTCGTCATTAAGATTGCGGACCTTCGCTCCACCGCGCTACTTTGCCTCGATGTATCCTTGAGGAACTTCTTAATGATGGTATCGATAGTTGCCCGCTACCATTCATGACGTTCGCAATCATTTGCGCAGTCTATTCAGAGAGATTGACTTCAGTCATTCTTTGACGGTCGACATCAGAATTCGAGGCATACTTGTCCCGCATATTGGGGGGGGGGGGGGGTGGGGGGGGGGGAATGGCCCCAACTACATCCCAACGGTCCTCTTTAGGGCCCCCAAAAAATGAAAAGTCATTCATTCTGTGTCATTATTGAATTTTTCGCATGTGCGTAGTAGTCTTTCGACAATTGCTCAATAGCCATGTTAGCTTTAGAGTATTTCCATTAGCGACACACACTCTTCGGTTTTTAAAATAGCAAACTCGTGGAAATTTTCCACGGGTCTGCTAGTTTATTATTATTATGTTATCTTAAATTCTGCCAAAGTCGCAGGCATTTTACGAAAGATGAACCAGATAGAGAATGTCAGCTTGGCTCTTAATTGAGCGAAAAAGTGCGAGCACTCCTTCATTATGATGAAGCCTTCCCTCGCGTACACATCGAAGGAAGAATAATCGTCATTAATCGAAACTTTTTTGCATAATGTATTTTTCATTTGACTTAAATAAACGAAACCAAATACACGGCCTACATTTGTAAACTCTAAACGTTAGTTTGGCCAAGCTTCAGTTAACAGAATTTGCGTATACAGTCAACATCGTCCATAGCGACACCGGCCATAGCGACACATCGGCCATAGCGACACTTTTCCCCGGTCCCGAAAAAGTGTACTATGTTTTGTACAGGCAATTAGTCGGCCATAGCGACAGGCNGTCGGTCCCAAGTACCATCATTGACATGTTTACAACACCTGCCATAGCGACAGCCAGCTAATTAGCCATATTTTTCCTCTCTCCCTCGCCGTAACTGCATAATATAGGCAATTACGAACGACGAACCGCGCCAAAATTGTCTTTCTCTCTGGTAGGTTAGTTCATCTGGCTGTCGCTTGCCCTGCCCGCACAGAGCTTTCATTGTCTGTAGAGCATCATTTAAGTGGCTTCAGAATCAAGCTAGTGGTGCACTATTGCACCGCACGGTGTAAAACATTCATTTTTGGAGGCACTAACACAGATTTAATTTATAAAATATGGGTCCCGCCACGAAAACCGGCATACTGTAGAAGTCCATAGCGACACCGGCCATAGCGACACATCCTTTTTTCCGGTCCCGAGGGTGTCGCTATGGCCGATGTTGACTGTATATTAAACTGTGCAAGCATTCCTTCATCATGATGAAGGCTTCCTCGCGCATACATCAAAGGAAGATTAATCGTCACCAATCGTAACATTTCTAACATAATTTAATATTCGTTTGACTTAAATACAAGAAACTTGATGCGCGGCCTTATTCAGTAAACATTAACGTGGTATTAACTCAAGCTTGAGTAAACTCACGTGCGTACGTATCATTAAACTATCCAAGCATTCCTTCATCATATGAAAGCTTCCTCCTCTAATGCTGTCGTGTTATATCAGCTCAATACAACATCCCATAATTATTACTTGAAGTAACATGTGTGTTAATATTTTTGTCGCTTTCTGTAATAACCGCGAGCACTCCTTCATCATATGAAGGCTTCTTTCTCGCACACAAGTGTTGCAGGCAAATCGCCATCAATTGAAACCTATTTAATATAGTGGTTTCTCTATAGTGCGCACAATCACTTATTAATAACGACCAAAACAATACAGACTTCATTTAACAATTACAATTATTCATTAGACTTTAATATAAGAAATTTAAATCGCGGCCTTCTTCAGTAAATTGTAAACATGAGTTTAGCTAACTAAGCTTGAGTTCATGTCATATGCGCATATATTATTAATTTAAGCGAGCACTCCTTCATCATATAAAGGCTTCTTTCTCGCACACAATGAACGCAGACAAGTCGTCATCAAAAAAATATATTTTACAGAAAGCCTTGTTTACTCACCTATTGTCTATTGAATGTTGACCGTAAAATTTCATCATTT
This sequence comes from Plectus sambesii, assembly GCA_002796945.1. Lineage (NCBI taxonomy): Eukaryota > Metazoa > Nematoda > Chromadorea > Plectida > Plectidae > Plectus > Plectus sambesii. The sequence continues at coordinate 4,478 of NIUQ01003313.1, forward strand.
TTCAATCTCATTCTTTTTGCTTTGCGTTCTAAATGGCATTAGTCAATTCATTGCTCATCATTTGCTAACTTCATATAGTAAAAAACAATTACAGTTCATAACACAGCATATCTCTCAATGGGAATGGGCTACTAGAATCGTGTTCAAAATTGCTGTTGCGCGTATACTGCGCAATGATCAGAGATTCACAGAGTTTCCCAAAAAGGGCAGGCGACACAACTGTTGAAAGGGACATTTCTCATAGCTCAAATTTTAACCGTTTGGTGTCCTAGTAGAGGGCTCTCAGTGGGCGGAGTTTGGGCCGCCTCCTTTACAAACTGATACTACGGGTCTCTAACATGTGGGAAAAGGCATTAAATGGAAGGTAGTTTTTGAGGGTTACTGTAGAACGAGGGGTTGACATGGTGAGCTGATTTCTGGTGGAGGTGTAGTCCAGGGTTGCCATCTTCACTTAAATTTAAGAATTTTTCTTAAATTAAGGTGCGCTGTCTTAAATCTTATAAGACAAAAAAGGAGCAGGCAAACGTGTTAATTTTTGTCATTCGCTGAAACGTTACGGTTGTCTTGTCCTCTTTTTGTCTTTCTTGGAAATCAGATGTTACTACTAAAGATTATTCTTCTTTTTCATAAAAAAAGAAATGTCGAAAATGTCTCAAAAAACGATGTGATATTCTGTCTTAAATTTTGTCTTAAAAAATTCTTAAATTTCAAAATATTTGTCTTAAAAAACGATTTTCGACCTGGCAACCCTGGTGTAGTCGGTAGTGGTGCAACTGTGTACAGTGGAGATAAAATGAATTGGTCCTCACTGCCAGATTTTATCATATTTCAAACAGTATGATTGATTGGCTTTTTGGTTGAGTCATGCGCGTTAATGAGATTCCATATCTTTGTCCCTAGGCTTTTTCCGGTGTTGTCGATTTTAGGGGATACTCTCATGCTTATGGTGTTCAGAAAAAATCAACTCGGCCGCTTTTTAATGATTATCGTTTTTTGGCCACTCAGTCTGCCTCTACAGCTCAGCCCACAGAGGAATTGGTTGCTTTCGCTTCAAAAATCACTAATCATGAAAACTGGCAGAGTTGATGTTTTTGACACCTTAAGCCTGGGGGCATTCCCGAAATTCAAAGAAATTGGAAACAGCCCGCGAGTAAAGTAACAGAACCTCAATAAAACGTGTGACTTTGCCAAAATGCCATGGAATCGTAAAGTTTGAAATATCCTATCATTCATAAATGACGACCAAATTACTTCTTCTATGCTGAAAACTTTTGCACCACTGTCAACTACAGCCGCGCCAAAGATCAGCTCACCATCTCAACTCTCCACTCTACAGTGACCCTCCAAAGTCACATCTGATATAAGGCCTTCATGCACATTTTTGGATCGATTAGTAACAGTTTGTAGAGGGTGGCCCAAATTTCCTGTCCCCACTTTTTGAACGATCATAGCTTACTCCTAGACGTTATTAGAACTTTTCCTTTAGCACTTTTTTAAAGCTCTATCTGATGTTTAATCGGCTATAGTTTCATAGAAATCCATCAACTTCTCGGCGAGTTATGAATCAGCAAAGTTGGCGAAGCGCAATTGCTGCGTTGCAATCATGTAGGCGGCGCGTAATGAAGATATTTTGGAAAAGGATGCCAATGGTGGTCACTTCAAAAATAATTAGTTGAACTTAGCTTAGGAATGTTTTATTATGTTTTTGTTGCCAAAATTTAATTTCGCTGGATGAAATTCAAGTTTTAAAAAACCTTGGGACAGAATTTCGCGCCCCCGCGAAATCTCCATTACGCGCGGCCCACGTGAATGCAACGCAGCAATTGCGCTTCGCCAACTTTGCTGGTTCATAACTCGCCGATAAGTTGATGGATTTCTATGAAACTTAAGACAATTAGACAACAGATATAGCTTTAAAAACGTGCTAAAGGAAAAGTTCTAAAAACTTCTAGGAAAAAAGCCATGATCGTTCAAAAAGTAGGGACACGACTTTTGGGCCACCCTGTAAACGAGAAGCCCCAAACTGCGCCCACTGGAATCCCTATGTCGAGAACCATACGGTAGAAATTTGGCCACTAGGCTCCGACCCCTTCAACTATCACGTCGCCTGCCTTTTTTTGGGACACCCTGTAGTAAAATCATATTGATGAACTTTCTTTACCAAGCATTTGTTCCTCATAAAGAAATAATTCGATTTCATCTAGCAGTTGTTCAGCAAATTGATTACCTCTCTCATTGATTGTACAAGCCTCTTTGCAAACTTCTTTGGGAATGATTGATTTTCCCACCAAACATATATATCAGGGTGCATTTTGAGGTTATGTTCGCCCACAAAATAAGGTATAGCTCTGTCTTTCTGTTTGAAATGCCAAAGCAAGAAATCGTTATGCACAACTTCAATTCCTCCCGCTCCCATATATTCAGCAAACGGTAAGGCATACTTGAACCTTAAATTCAAACAAAATGAAATTGATTATGCATCAGTAGAAGAGTGAGTGCACAAACTGCATATAATTAATGAACTAATTAATATCTGCCTTTTCTAAGCACAAAATCTGTCTTGGCACAGTTGGCAAAAAGTTTTCGGAATTCGCTGAAATTTTGCATGCTAGGATGTTTTAGGGTAGAACTGTCGAAAATTATGTCAATTTTTTCAACAAAAGTTTTCGCTTTAAGACACGGCGGGAAACTTAAATTTATTTCCTGAAAACGCAGAATTTGTCGAAATCAAAGTTTTAATATATCAATCGATTGGAAATGATGAGACGAGTCTGAATACGTTTTAAAATTGAAAATCGGTGCAGAACCTACCAAGTTATGCAATGTAGAAAATTCGAAGTTAAGAACTTTTCAGGTTTTCTGAATTTTTCGGTCAAACTTGTTCGCAATTTATGAGTAAAAGTTACCCCAGGATTAAACCCCGAACTCTGGGCTATCCAAAGATACCATAAAAAATAAGAAAGTCGTGCATGCAGTGGCCGCAAATTGAGCCCGAAGTTGGTATATGCCGTGACTACTGTACTGGACATAGCGTGTACCAGCAAAGATGATCGTGCATAATCATTTCTGTGCTCGGTAAACAGAAAACGCGCCAAATAGCACAATTGTTGCAAAGAATGAAAAAACGAAGAAAAAAGCGTGAGCGCGAAGGCGCGTAAATATGTTGATGCTCACTCTATTTTTATCCCGGCGCGAAGTTTTAACCAGAGGTCAAGCGCTATGTTTATCATTTGACTGTTCTTTTATGCTTGAGCGGAAGTCTTCCGCGCGAAGTTCCTTTATGTTTTACAATACTGCTGCATGAATTCTGAAGAATGAAGAGGGTTATTGGTAATTTGATTTTGATGGAAGTCTTTGTCAGCATCATTTTGGCCTGATGGAATTAGTAGCCGAAACCGACATCATCGAAGAAACAGAAGAAATACCGATGAACCATCTGCCACACCAGCAACGCCAACCACTACCGTGAAGCCAACTAAAAGCCATCATGAAATTTTCCATGAAGATTTACGTGTCTGATGCGAACAAATATTACGCGCCTTCGTGCTCACGCTTTTTTCTTCGTTTTTTTCATTGTTTGTAACAGCTGTGCTATTTGGCGCGTTTTCTGTTCACCGAGCACAAAAATGATTATGTACGATCATCTTTGCTGGTACACACTATACCAAGTACGGTAATCATGGCATACACCGCATTCAAGCTCAATTCGCGACCGCTACCCACATTTCTTTTTCGATTCTGATGAAGCCGTTGGATAGCCCAGAGTTTGGGCTTCAATCCTAGGGTAACTTTAACTTATGCATCCTAACAAGTTTTGCTCGAAAAACTCAAAAAACTAAAAAGTTAAAAAAACTGAAGAATGAAAAAATGCGCTATTTTGTTTTTAGCATAACTTTCCAGCTTTTACGCCAATTTCAGATCTGCGCACATCATCAGATTGCTCTCATCATTCTCCATCAAATGTTATATAGAAACATTGATTTTAGTTGCGTTCTGCCACATTTCCACATATCAATTTTCTTTGTAAATTTGGCGTGCACCATGTTCGGGCTCAATTTGCGACCCGTAGATACACTAGAATCTAACGACAGCGCGTTCAATGGAGCATACTGTAGTGATTTGCCTGAATCTGTACGAGACCCAATTAAATTAAACGGGAAAACATGCTACAGCGAACCCAGTCGTAAAGTAAGAGGCCCCAAATATAAGTCTATTTACGATATCTTGTGCCCATACTACAGTACATAAAAATCTGGATAGAAGAGATTACTCGTGCACAGCAGGAGATTTTTTTCTTTTTCCATAAGAGAATTTTTTCTTTTTTAACAAGTACGACAATATCACGTAACCTACTCCTATTAACGCGAACGTAAATTGGAAATGTGACATGCTTCGTTCGATACGAATGATCTATACTGCCAGCTATTAACTATGAAACGATCAGATGAAATCCTTGTCAGGATCGATAACTGTCAGTCCAGTACATGTTTGATGATACCATGTTGTACCGACTGCAACTGAATCAATCTGATTCGTTCTTTTCGCTAAAGCATTTGGAACAAGCCAAAATATCATCATCCGCAACCGCGGTGTAAGAGTTGTTATCAACCAAGCATGACTAAACTTATTTGCCAATCATCGAATGACCTCGGTTCACAGTTGGTGTGACCTTGTCTCACGCCTATTTAAATTCGCGCGTTAATTCTGATTAAATCACCGCATAACTAAAAGGTTACGGTTTGCTTAACTGGGGAATTCAGTATTGCTGGGCGTGTCGAACACTTTTGATTCGCCCAGCGCGACTGTGTACACCATAAGCTATGGAAAATCAAAAGTATCGATGCGATGTACTTGGATGCGATTGGATTGGAGGCGCGTACCGCAGTACGCTATATTATCACCGTAGGAAATGCCACCCCGAAGTTGTTTTTACTACCGACCAAGTGAGGTTTTTTGGGAAGAATGATATCAAAGGGAATGAATAAACATTTCTTTTTGCATATGTTCATGATAGATGTTTTAAATCGTATTATGTAATGATTAGCTGACCTATGGAAGACTTCCACGAGTCAGTTAGTCATTATAAAATTTGAAAGCGTGAGAATTCATAGTTGCAATTGCTGAACTGCGCTAAATAAGCCTGTTAAGTAGACTTATTTATTACTTTTCAGAGAGGAAGTGAGTGTGCTCATTGTGGGATGCGCCTGACCACTATTGATGCGCTCGCTGCGCACATAAAGGAAGAACACCGAAATGACATCAGTCTCAAAGAGAAGTCGTTTGGTTCTTTTCTTGACTTTGAGGTACAACTTTTGAGGTGTTTGATTCGCAACTTTTTATAACATTCATAAATTAAGGAATGGAAAATCGGCGTACGAAACGATGCTTGCATCGATTTCGTTGCTCGACGCCAGTGGAGGAAGACAGAGAATTACCGATCGAATGTACTATATTGCAATAGGAGTGGTATTAAGATCAGGAAAGGAACAGGCCTCCGCTCGCCTCGTGTCTCTGTAAAATGTGGAGCTGATTGCACTGCCTTTTTAAAGGTTAGTTATTTTGCTTGTCATAACGCTCCGTATTAATGGAAATAGTGGTAGGGTATCATTATTATTTCCACCCCCTCTAATTTAAAATGGTGGGTAGGATCGACGCACACCCCTCTGCTGGCGTATTTCTTCAGCCACTCCTCCTACTCTCTTGTCATAATTCTCAAGCAGAATCCTTTACCTACTTCATCTTCTGCCGGCAAATAAGTGAAAAAAGCTGACGAATTTCCTGCGTCTTTATCAGCGTCACGCCGCACCCTCTCTGCGATGTTTGCCACATCTTTGGTGTACAATCGCAATGTCTCCAGTTACCATTCCATTTTGTTGTTTTCAACAATTTCTGTAGAGATGAAATAGAGGCGGTTAGAGGAAGACAGATGCAGTTTTATTTATTAAAAAATGTTTAGTTTATTTAGCTAATAAAATTATTATTACATACCGCGCAATTTGTTGACAATCCAATCAGTGTTATTGCTCTCTTGGAAGTAGTAAGCAATGAACACCTTCTCAATCTGCTCAAGCCGAAGTCGAGCTTTTTTTGTGCCCAGAATGTTCCAAACAGTACTGCACTTCTACACTGTTATCGTTAAAGCGTTTGACCTAAACGTCATTTCTCAAGCTCTCTCGTTACAAGTTATAAAATGCTATTCAGTACAGCAGTAAATACCATATCTATGGAAATAGTGGTATATTGTAGAGAGGGGTTGAAATAATAATGATATTGTATCACTATTTCCATAGATTTGATATCTACTGCTGACCTGAGTAGTATTTTATAACGTCTAACGAGAGAGCTCACGAAATGAATTTTAGGTCAAACACTTTAACGATGACAGTGTAGAAGTGCAGTACTGTTTGGAACATTCTGGGCACGAGATCAACCGCGCACGACTACGGCTTGTGCCGAGCGAAAAAGCCCTGATCGCTTATTACCTGCGAGAAGGCAATAGCACTGATTGGATCGTTAAGAAACTGCGTGGTATGTAATAATAATTTTATTAGCTACATAAACTAAACATTTCTTAATATATAGAACTACACCCGTTGCCATCCGACCGCCTATTTTACATCTCGGCGCAAAATGTTGAAAACATCAAAATGGAATGGGAAGTTGAAACATCGCGATTGCACGCCAAAGATATGGCGAGCATCGCAGAGAGGGTGCGGCGTGACGCTGATGAAGACGCAGAGAACTGGTCGCCTTTCTTCTCTTATTCGCCGGCGGAAAATCAAGACGGAAAGGGCTTCCGTCTCGGTATTATGACACGGGAGCAGGAGGAGTGGCTGAAGAAGTACGGCAATAAGGGCTTGTGCGTCGATGCCACGCACCACTCGACGCGTTACAAATTTCTTCTTGTAACCGTCTTGGTCATCGACGAACGCCAAAAAGGCCGCCCCATCGCCTACTATTTCTGCAATGCCGAGAGCGAGGAAGAATTGGTCCCTCTTTTCGAAGGGATAAAGAGTCGGTAGAAATTGCTGTTAATTTTTGGATACTGAAACCTGATTAAAAATGCTCTAATTGTTTTTGATTGACTTTCAAACGCGCTCAAACTTATTTAGTTGAAAGTACTCTGAGTATTGCAACACATTTCTTTGTTATGTATACTTACTATACTATATAATACTTATAATATAATAACAAGTATATTATATAGTATATAATACTTACTTTTATTACTCAATTATTACTGAAGTACTGTATACGACCGTATATTACTGAATGCATTTCAGGTGCGGACAATTGGCTCCCCGTATTTTCATGAGCGACATGGCTCCCGCTTTTTTTAACGCATTTACCACCGTGTACGGCGATGCAACGGCTGTGAAGAAATTAGTGTGCGCTTTTCATGTAATGAAAAGCTGGCGCAAGCGACTGTACTTGGACGAGCACGATGCTTCTCGGCGCACAAAGATTCTTTTGAATCTACGGGTCCTGACGCGATGGGCCACGAGAGAGAAGTTCGTCCAGCACCTGACTGCGCTTCTGAGCGAATTAACGTCTATGGGCCGAGAAGACTTTCGCCGGTATTTGGAGGATAACTACTTGACCGACGAAATGCTTGCGACGTGGGCGCCGTACAACCGCCGAAATGAGGTCGTGAATACGAACACGGCATTGGAGCGCTTCCACAATACGCTCAAGGGCAACTATTTGAACCGGAGTGAAAACCGTCGCCTCGACTACACTGTGCAGGCGTTATTAAAATACACGGCAGATCTTTCCCGTGACGTTGAGATCATGGTATGTCAACAATTTCTTAATTATGTGATATATATATAATAGATATTTCTCAGTGTCTAAGTCGATTGTAAATATTAAACCATAAATGTGCTAAAAACACTGCTTCAATATACATACCCTGATTTCAGTAGCTAGCACGCTTCTTGACTTGTAATGACGCTAAAGGATAATGTATTTCAAATATCTGAATTTTGACTGCTAAGAGTAAATTTTGCTTATAACACTATTTTCGCTTATATCGATAAGTTTGGCTGATCCGCAATTACAGATATTAACGAATTATAAAACTTAAAATCTATGTTTGCAGGCCTCTGTACCAAGTTGCTTTCGACAGTTCAGACTGCTAGCAACACACAGAAACCATCGAAAAGCGCTCAGTTTCTACAACGGCAACAGTGGGAGAGTGCAGAGCACCGCGGACCCGAACATCTACATTGTGCAGTCACAGTCGGATGCTAACCAATCCTACGTTGTAAAAAAACTGCTTCCCTGCGCCTGCGACTCCCTGGTAGGAAACTGTACATTACTGAAGTTTCGATTATAATATCGTTTTAGGCTCGGTGCCGTTACGACAATTGTAACGTTTGTTACAATGAGTACGAGTGCGAATGCTTTGACTCTCGCGGGCCGGCATCGCTTGCAAGCATGCACACGCCGTCAAAATGTTCTTATTTTCGACCGCGCCGATTACCAGCCCGCCCGCTCCGCCGACTGTGAACTCGCCCATCTCCCCGATCGCCATCGCTTCATCCATCGCAGCCAATATCACCTTCGGTACATAAATATTTTGTTTACTGCTGTATTATTCGTTAATTATAGGTAATTTTTCATCTAATATAGTTAATTTCAAAGACAATGACATGACTTACGTTTTGAAACTTCCTATTTTGATAACGTGCTGAGCACTATGTTAAGACAATTGTAAATAAACGTTAAAGATGCCGCAATACGCCAATTGTTCGATCGTAGTTGATTGGTTTATGTCTTGTTCAACATTAACTGATTAGGAGAATAATTCTAATAGATATATTAAGGTCTCTCCCCTATGCTGCCTACCTAAAATCATTGCTTATCTATAAGGTGAGACATTTTTCTTGAAATTCTATCATTAATTATTCCTCACTCACTATAGCTGCATACGTTTCAGATGCCGGAATTGAAGATGACACTTCGCTGACCGATGTCAGTCAACCTCCGAATAGTGGCAGTCGAGAAGAGATGAGTACAACGCTCAAGAACAACATCGCGGTAGAATATATAAATGATTAGAGGGTATATATGCACTAACCTAGCGCCACTCCTAATGGAAACCTGCCCCTGACCGTTTTCTAAGCGACCTCCAGTTTTTTGGACAACCCCCATTCTATACTGCTGTGCCAGACTATTATATTAGCTTTCGCACTACAGCTAACAGTACCTGTTATTTTAGCGACTAATGTTGTTGATTGACGGAGTGAGTGATGATCGACAGCTAGAGCTGAATGCCATGGTCCAGTCTGCGATCGATTTCGCAGTCAAGAACACAAGGATGGTAGCGCCTCGTCAGAAATGGAACGGTCGCCCAAACAATGCCCCACTCCAAGATGTATTCAAAGTATGTACAAAGACTTGTGTGAACAATATTAACGCAAATATTTATAGCGAACAGCCCTGGCAACTCGAAAAAGGCGGTTATTGCAAACGGGAGACAATGCACGACAAATTGTTTCTGTACCCGATGCCGAAATTTCGGCTTGCTCCAAGTGCTACAAAGGCGAAACCGGCTCCGACTGGATCTCATGCGATCGTTGTAACCTTTGGTATCATCAGGATTGTGCCGGAGTTACAGAATTTGCTATCGACCGAGAATTCGTATGTGGATTACATACCTCAAATATTGCTGCTTCTACGATATAAGTGCCAACTTATGTGCCAGCTTATGTGCCAGCTTATGTGTCGTGAATAAACATGTTCGTGATGTACTAGCCGCGCACAACCAAGCAAGTAAACTAACCACTGAACCACCTACAACAATTGACCTCATCCTTTTATCGCAAGCTGGCGACACTAAACTATTAGTTGGCAGTATAGATCATTCGTATCGAACGAAGCATGTCACATTTCCAATTTACGTTCGCGTTAATAGGAGTAGGTTACGTGATATTGTCGTACTTGTTAAAAAAGAAAAAATTCTCTTATGGAAAAAGAAAAAAATCTCCTGCTGTGCACGAGTAATCTCTTCTATCCAGATTTTTATGTACTGTAGTATGGGCACAAGATATCGTAAATAGACTTATATTTGGGGCCTCTTACTTTACGACTGGGTTCGCTGTAGCATGTTTTCCCGTTTAATTTAATTGGGTCTCGTACAGATTCAGGCAAATCACTACAGTATGCTCCATTGAACGCGCTGTCGTTAGATTCTAGTCGTAGATACACACCGATGCCAATTTTTAAGATTCCATTGGATAGCTGAGCATTAAGTCTTCAATCGTAAGGCAAGCTCAACTGCGGCATGAGAACAAGCTTTTACCGAAAAATCAAAAAACCAAAAAGTTCTAAAATTCGAATTTTTTGTATTGCATAACTTTTCAGGCTCTAAACTAACTTTTAATCCAAGCACACATTCAGATTCATCTCATCATTCCTTATCGATTGGTGTGTAAAAATACTAATTTTGACAAATTCTGTTTTGTTAGTACACAAATTTAGGTTTCCCGCCGTATCTTGAAGCAAAAACTTTTGTATAAAAAAACAAACATCATTTTCGGCAGTTGTACCCTTAAACACCCTATTTTAGAAAATTACATTGAAATCCGAGAACTTTTCGCCAACTGTGCCAAGAGTTTCTCAATGCTTAGAAAAAGCGGATCTTGATTTATGATGACGCGGATCAGTAAAGAAAATTTATTTTATGTAAAGTAATATGTCTAATAATACTAAATTCCTTCACATAATTAATAAAAAAAAGAAATAATGAATTTTAAATATTTTATCTACAGCGACCAGTTGACTAGAGAAACTCATAATATGCGATGGATTTTCTTTTGCTACTTTCTCCTAAAAATTTTGATAACGAAAGTTGCTATTTTAATACTAAATGGACATCAGCTACCATTCATACAATCAAATCTTACTTACTATACAAACACATTTTTTGTTCCACTAATTCGCTCTAAGGAACCTATTAATATCAACCGCACACTTCTGCTTTTCTTTGAATCACCACTGGATATTCTAAAAAGCGTTACAGAAACAGAAACTTACTTTTCCGATAATGCAGTGATCAGCGATGTCATCAGATTTAAACATAAATTTGGCATCAGCGGATTTGTGTTCTATATTTATTTAAACGATGGAAAACTAACGATAAGAATTCCAGATAGAAAGTTGCTGGCCTACCCATTTTGCTTTTGTATTGTTGATCACTTTCATTCAAAGGAAAGCTTCTTGAACTCTTACTCAGCAAACAGTAATTTTTCTTTTGTAGAGAGAAATATAAACAGTCTCGCGCAATACTTCAACCATCAAAATTATGTGAAAGTACGAACAAAGCCAGTTATTTTTTTTGAAAAAGGTTTTAAAAAAAATATGAAAGCTAGTGGAAACAAATTTGTTAAATATTGGACCAACGGTAGCTATTATATATCATATGCTGAAAATATTGATGTCCAAGAGATTGAGACCATGCTACTTAGCACTATGAATTTCCCAAAAGAGTTATCAAATCTTGATTCATTGTCAAAGCATGAGCAACTTAAATTAGAAAAATCAAAAATGATAAACATTAAGAATATGATACGGCCCTTAGATAAGTTGATCGTGGCCCCAATGATGTACCAAACCATCTTGCTAGGTAAGCTGCTGGAATATCATAGACATGCAGTTGAAAACGAAAAACCAATTTTAATAAGTTCCTGGACAGATATAATGCCAAATCCTATAAGTGGCTACGCATATCTAGAAGCAACCAGAATGGCTCAAGCAAAATTTACCCTACTGACAACTGAAGAAGATATCAGTATTCCAAATATAGCCATATTTATTCATGCCTTTTATATCGAAATATTAAATGAAATCATTCATTATCTGATTATTATTGAAGCCCAAAATATATATAAGCTGCATTTATTTGTAGCTACGCTTCCAGAAAACCTAGAGATTGTAACTTCAGTTTTTTCGATTTTCAATTCCACATGTCTCATTTTACCATTCGAAAACCGCGGACGTGATTTATTGCCCTTTTTGGTTATATTAGGCAGTATCTATAAAAAGTATAATATAATTGTCAAGCTCAACACGAAAAAATCAGTGCATGATGAGCGCGTTGGACGCATTTGGCGTGAACAATCATATAAAAGCCTACTAGAACTCAAAAACTTTTTCCATATCATCCATCAACTAACTAGTGAACGAAACCTTGGAATCGTTTACCCATCAGGAATGGCACTACCATTAAAATTGTTTATTTATAAAGGATATGATTTGTTTTCTCAATTAACTCTAAGAATGGGAATGGATCCTATCCTGGCAGTTGAAAAACTTTATTTTGGCGCTGGTACAATGTTTATAGCGAAAACAAGGGCACTTGAACTTCTTTTACATATTAGTATTTCAGAAAATACCTTTGAAGTTGAAGCTGGCCAACTTGATCAGACTTACGCTCACGCTTTCGAAAGAGCTATCGCTGTAAGTGTTCATAAAAGTGGTTATAAATATGCTGAATCCAGTTATCCAAATCAAATGATGAACATTTTTCACAAAGAAGCTTAAACTTCGATTTCTTTGATTATTAGAAAGGATAGATCAAATAATTCATCGACTAATGAGTTTTAATAACTTTGCATAAACCGAACGGATTTTGGTAAATTTTCGTTTTTCACAATCCTTGCGCTAAAAGATTTTTTTGCAAAAATTAAGAGAGACTGTTTCTAAGCATCAAGCTTCCCTTGGCACAGTTTGCAAAAAGGTCTCAGATTTTGATGAAATTTGTTAACCAGGGGTAGTTTGTGTCGGGATTTCCGAAAAACGCATCAGAATTTTTCGAAAATGTTCTCGTGTCGAGATATGGCGGGAAATTTAAACTTGATCAGACAACTATAGTAACAAAATCAAATTTCTTGTTTCTGTACATCATTCGATAGAAAATGTTGCGAGGATTCTGAAAATGACCAGAATTTTGAAATTACTGCAAAACTAAGAAAGTTATACAAGAAAGAAGAGGTCACATTTTTTTACTCTTCAGTTTTTCGCATTTTTCGGGACACTAATTAAGACGGCCGCCATAGTTAATGAAATCGGCCGGCAAAAAAATTGCTACTGAAAACGGCCGGCAAAAAAAACTTATTACTGAAAAAGGCCGGCAAAAAAATGACTACTGAAAACGGCCGGCAAAAAATTTTTTGCGCGCCGCCCACATACGAATAATTACTTAAATCGGCCGGCAAAAAGAAATTACATAAAGTGTGCTAGAAAAAGAAACGGTAAATTTCGGATATAAATCTAAATGCCCCCTACGTCAAAGTCCTCGCAAAACACTTCCCATGGGCGAAATAAAATGTAAAATAAATGAGATTAAAATATCTTGTGCCCCCTAAATCGATCAATTCTCTCCCTAATTACTGAACTCCCTAAACAACTCCCTAATTGCGAATATTTGTGCCGCCAAAAATTATTAACTTCCCCTTATTTTAGAGGGTATTTTTAGGGGGTAATCTAAGGGCACTAATCATTTCATTCATATTTTGTTTTAAGGGTACTCCTAAATTAATCAATTCACCCCTAATTGTAAATAATTTTGTACCCTAAATAAAAACAGAAATGCCCCCTGAACCCAGAAATACAGGGTGTCCCAAATAATTTAGCGATTTTTGATAAATCATGATTTTTACAATCA